>JAGFPH010002871.1:37034-63125 GCA_018207615.1 Philaenus spumarius | reverse complement strand
TAAACAAACAAATATTTTAAAGAAATACATTGCAATGAAAAATAGCTGAGTGCAAAAATCTCAATAAGAAATACATTGCAATGAAACATACAGCTGAGTATAATTTGTAAACAAAAAATATTTTAAAGAAATAGACGTTTTAAATTTTTATGAAAAGATAGAAAATATTGTTGATACGAGTTGCCACTAATACAGCCAGCAGGTTATTCAACAATAATAATTCGATAACTTCTCACACATATTTCCTATACTGTTTGACATAAATATACCAACACTGTTATCAATTTATTTTAAACAAATTTATATCATATTTCACACAATTTTTGAAAGGTTTGACGATAACGTTGTCGAACCTCAAATTATTAATTATTAACAGTAAGTCAGTAGTATTTTCCCATGAAATTCACGGTAGGGATGAGCATCGATAGTTAAAACATCGATGTTAAAATCGGCAGTAACCATCGATCTATCCTTTCCGCAACGATAGAAAGGTTGTAGAAAGGTTAATTGTTGTTTATTTACTTGTGGGAACCAAACAACAATTGACGTGAATACGTCACGTCAGCGTAGTGTCAATGCAGCTTTAGAGGCTACACTGTAGCTAGAATCAGCTGTTTACTCTACAAATCTGTATCTCTGTGTTAAAAGTATTTATTCACTAGTAAGCCCCACAGGCTGCTTACTTAGATAGGCCTACACATCTGAAATTATTACATCATTTAAAAAACAAACTATTTAAAAACATCATCAAGGCCTACCTAATTCTGACGGGGATTTTTATCTCGGTAAATGTGTACAATAATAGGGATTATAAAACTGTAGGCCTATTTGTTAAACATTTTTATTTATATAAGTTATTATATATTTAAAGAAATATAAAAGAGTTATCTTTTAATTGCTTTTTATTTCATATTGATAGGTCAAATGATTTAGAAGTTATTAATATTAAAGTGAAGAAATTAATAATCGAATATGTTTTTATGTTATACAAAGATGTACGAATGTTTCCGAAGTTAAACGAATAGGTCTTCTTTAAATTTGTATAAACAAATATAATGATGATAAAAGGTTGTATTTATATACAGTTTATAACCTCAAAGCAAATACTATAACGTTTATTATAGCACGCATTAGTTCTACAAATCATATTTAAAAAAATCAACTTCACAACAAATTATAACGATTGTAGTTGTAAACATAACCCCAAACTATAATCTACACTGGGTTTGTTTAAGTAACTTATTACAGATGATGGGTGAAATCAGCTGTTATATTATATGTTACTCACGTTCGTACGTACACTCGCTTTTAAATGGAATCAACAAACGGGATCCATATCGGAATACAAAGACCATGCATTCCGATATGGAGGCATTTGTAGTTTGCTTAATTATTGTGCAAAAAGACAACACCACAAACAAAAAATATAGTAACTGTTGTGTTTATTATATCTATATGTTGTTCATATCTGTGTTAGTTTTGTTTATATTACTTTTAAGTCCTCTGTCATAGCTCAACGGCTATGGTACTTGCCTCATAAGCAAGACGTCCCGGGTTCAAATCCCGCGGGGGACCATAAAAAAAATATTAAAAACCAAAAAAAACATGCCCGTTAGCCGAAAAGGCAAAAGGGGCAAAGAAAAAAAAAAAAAAAAAAAAAAAAAAAAAAAATATATTACTTTTAAATATATTATTTGTATAAGTAGGCTACTTTTAAAGATGTGTTGCTACTATTCCTTAAATCTATGTAAAGTTTAAAGTTAAAATAGTCATTAGTACTTTGAAAATATTGTTTAAAGGGCGCCTTCTCTAAGTAATTTTCTACCGCTCTCTTCATGGGTCCAACAACTCATGTGTAGGCCTATAACAACTCATGGAAAATTTATAAATACCAATAAACGACTATGATGTTTAAACCTTTTTCACAGTGTTCATCTGTCCTACCTCAGGCAAAATAAATATTGAAACTAACGCTAGCAAACACGGATTATCTCCAACAAAGATAGATTGACACGGAGCCAGATAAGTAGGCATAGGCCTACGTAGTTCAGTTCTGTGCTTCTTTTGTTCTGGCCAAGTTTGCAATTATGGTGCCTCTTAGTAGTCTCTATTTGCCAAAAGAAGGTAAGATAAGTTTCGGCAAAATTGTTTATAGGGAACTATCTGAAATGTTTAAAGTAGTTATTTGAGCAATGGGTGTTTGTTGTTGTTGCTTAAGACTACTTATATTTTCAATTTGAAATAAGTCACAGCTTCTTTGTTTCGTAGGCTATTGTTTCCTAGTTATTTCTTTACTTGTTATTGTGTTTACCTATTCTCCCATCTTGAAATCGAGTTATAGTTTGATTATTGCAGCTAGAGGATCACTGAAGATGGCAACATTTTCTTTGAAACTGGTGTTCTGGTTTTTATTTTATCAAGAAGGCCTTGGCTATATCACCTAACGAGTCAAATTCAATAATTATTAATATATTACGGTCTATTTATATCAATGTAAATATTTAAATTATAACAAATTTTGAAAATAACACTATTACAAAACAATGTTTCCTGATTTTTACTTGTGGCGAAAAATGATGGTTGCTTATAAAAATACCAAGCATTTACAAACATATTTACGTGATTCAAAATGCATATCACAATAATAAAGTGTGCCTTACATTACTACTTTATATAATATATATTTTATTTTATACTTCCTATTGTTATATAAATAAACTTATAGTCTAATAGTATAAAAAGCCAACACTTGTAGCAGCACATATTTGACATAAATAATAAGTAATAAAAGTTCTGTGTAATATAAACTAGAACTTCAAAAACTGTTCTACAGGTAGCAACACAATACAGTTAACAAATTTGTATTACGCCAACAATCCAACAGATGTCAGACAACGCTGTAAACATACATTGTTATTGACAATCATCTAAAACTACAATAATATACTATAGTTCTCGTTTCGTTTCTTTTTAGGCTAATTTAGAGGAACACATTTTGATATTTATAAATTGCGTGATCTATTTGGTTACAATATTATAAATTTATGGAATGAATAAAGTATGACACTTGTACAATATCGTTTCTTGTTTGGATTACCAGTTACTAGGTTACCTAAATTTAGTAGCCGTTGAAAAGTATCAGGGTCAGCTGATAATATTTTGATATGTTGACCGTTGAGCGTTGACAAACATATGAGTATTATTGAGTAGGTGGTTGGTAGGTAAGGTAATGTAGGTTTGTTTTGTAGGTAGTGGGAGAGGTGTAAGCGTTACGTTTTCATGTGTTTATTGCTGAGTAAGTGATAGTTAATATTATAATTTGAAGGTTTTAAATATATAAATATCAGGCAGTATGATGGCAAATCAAGAAATACATTTAGATGAAGGCCCAACTGCAGACTTTAAAGGTGCAACTTTGCAAATGCACGATGAAGGTCTCCAGAGTGACAAAACTAACACCGGTATTAATGATAACACTGATGGGAGTGTCATTAATGGAAATGCAGGTAACTTTATTTTTAAGAACTGATAATATTTCAATCTCATCCAAAGATATTTGTGCTTATGAGGGTAACCATCTGGTATTTAAATGTACCTATTTTCCTGGTAACCCTGGTTAGTCCAAAATCAATCAAATTTTTTTTGGGTTGAATGATAATTAAAAATCAAACTTTAGTCTATATTTTCAAAAGAATGTTTCAAACACAGCCTAGGCCATAATTACTAATGTAATGTTTTTTAGGGCAGGCTATTAGGCCTACTAAACATCTAGGCACAAAATGTAAACACCAAATATAATTCTACAAAATTTAAAGAAATAAATTGGAAATAGCAATAAGATCTTAAAATTTGAGATTCATATTTCTTTTGGTATCCAAGTCAATGTAGTACAACAATAAAGTTTTACTTAGGCATTCTATCTTATGTGTCTATCACTTGACTTCCTTCAAAATACATATAGGCCTATCACAAATTGTAAAAAGAAATAACAACAATCTAATAAAAACTAAACATACAATTTGTATATGTTATTAAGGGGCAAGTTTACTATTCGACCCTAGGCTAACCTATGGCAACAGAAATGCAAGAATAATAAAAAAAAACCTAAAAGGTTCTAACCTATAGTAGCCTATTTTTAGTTGTAGTATGTTTACCTGTATTCAACATTTAACAGTAGCCTAGAATGTAAAACAATGTCGTTGTCTGCAAAAATATTAGTCTAGGGTCGAATAGTAAACTTACGCCGTTATTAACTACTAAACGTGCTAAACCAATGATGCAAAATTATATTTTAATTACTGTAAGTGGTGTCATACTTTTGTCACGGCTTTTAGTTTCCAATTTATAAAGCCATCCACATATTATGTTTTTAATACAAGGCACCGCTGCAAGGGAGTCGAATAGTAAAGTTGTGCCATCATTTATAATGTGCTAATGTTGGTAGCACTACTCTCTTAAAGCAGGGAGGTGTATTATAAAATTATGCCATTTTTTGTAACTTTAAAAAGAGTCAGAAGTCTATGTTCAAGCGTCTTATAAACTTGATTCACTTAGTAGTATTATTGTGTCGTACTATTTGTTTGTTGTTGTAAGTATGAAATAGGCTATACAAAATAGATATATTAAATATAATTTATAAAAATAAATTATTTTTATTTGAGTAGTTTATTTGCATCATCTTATAGGCCACAAAAAGTAGAGTTTGTTAGGTTAGGATAGTTTTCATACTAAAGTTAATTTCATTTTATATATGCCTATTAAAATACATTTGTAAAAAGTTTGCATATGGTGAGTGAAGAATTCCAGGCTATTTTTTTTTTTTTTTAATACTTGTGTTTCTGTTATCTAGCCTACATATATAGACAATAAATAATAAACATTGTAAACTTATATAGCCTAAGTTAGAATATTAGCCTAATAAAATTATTGGGTAAAAATTTACTACAGCAGGTCAATCGATTTCTAAGAGAATTTGAAATAATATGAAAGAACACGTTTAACCGATTGTAAAAACAACAAAAATATTCCCGGGAAATAAAATTTAACTTGTAGGAATTATGAAAGAAATAAAACTTGAAATTATATAGGTTAAGTTTCGACATTCCCGCAATATTTCACGTAATTATAACAAAATAAATGACTTCACATAAGAAATAAGTTAAATAAAGTAAATAATATTAATCCCAAAAGTACCACAAAACAGGAAAATTAAAAAATAATGTGTAACAAAACGTTAATAACAAAAACAATAACAACGTACGTACGGTACCATAAAGAACAATAGAAAATACAATATAAATGCCTAATTAAAATGGAATTTCATCAACGTTGCCAAATTGAACAATATGAGTAGATTATTGTACTACTAAATTGGATGTGTGTATGGCAACAGAAATGCAAGAATAATAAATAAACCTTAAAGGTTCTAACCTATAGTAGGCCTACTTAAGTCACAGTATGTTTACCTGTATTCAACATTTAACAGTAGAATGTAAAACAACGTCGGTGTCTGTAAACTGTTTGTTTCTACGCAAAAGAAAATAAGACAAATCCGGCAACGCTGAGAAAAACATGTCGGCTCTTTGCAATGTAAATTCCCATAAGGAACATTTGATTTGAAAGTTTTTATATTGTACGTGTTGAAGATGGTTAAATATTGCTTTCCCGTCATCAGTGAAGTGTATAAATACTATATTTATAAAGAAAAAAGTTAAGGTTTGTGTATTTATAGTAGTATCGATTGACCCGCTATTGTAAACTAATACCAATTATTGTCTATGTGTAACATAAATGCAACCATAAAAAAAATAGCCCGAAGTTCTAACTTATAGTCTTTAGTCAAAGTATGTTTCCAATTTATAAACATATATAAGTTAGTAGGCCTATACTACCGTACTCAAAGCATATATTACTTCCATTAACAATTAACTGTAAGACTACAGTTGTCTCACAAAAATGAATTTCAACTACTACACGACGCCATAACGACTGATTACAATCACCCGCCCACCTCTGACCTGCACTTTTAACAAACCTGCTGGTACTAGAGACTATAAGTTAGAACTGCAGGCTATTTTTTTTAGGATGAATTTCTTTTTCCGGATTTTGAATTATGTTAATACATTAATACAAAACATATCTCAATATGTGAAGATTTACTTCTGATAAAGTAATTGACCGAGCGTAAGCGAGGTCTCCGTTTTAACTCGACCGTTCGGCATTTCGTCTGTATGTCTGTGTGTCTGTCTCACGATTACGGCCGAACGCCTAGACCGATTTTGATGATTTTTTGCATGAATGTTCCTTATTCCTAGGCCGAGCCATGTATATATATACGGTTTTTTCCATTTTTCATTTTTAACCCCCTTAAATAAAATAAAAACCTTTTTACGTGCATCTATAAAGACCTAATTGACGTGTTTGGTGCAAATTTGTTCGAAATCGATAGAATAGTTTTCTCTCTAGCTAATAATAATAATATTTATTAGTTACTCGCCTACTTTAATAAAAGTATACAAAGCTAGAGAGAAAACTATTTGATCGATTTCAACCAAATTTGCACCAGACATGTCCAGTACGCCTGTATAGATGCACGAAAAAGGGTTTTGAACAATTTTGAAAAACAACCCCCTTTATGGCCAAAAAACCCCCCAAAATCAGTTATTATTATTATTATTAGCTAAACGAGAATTTTTAGAAAGATGCGGGTTTTTGTATATGGTAGGGCACATTAAAGGCTACAAATAAGCCAAATTTTATCAAAATCGTTAGAGCCGTTTTTTTATAAAAAAATAATAACTGATTTTTTGGGGGTTTTTTGGCCAAAAAGGGGGTTGTTTTTCAAAATTGTTCAAAACCCTTTTTCGTGCATCTATACAGGCGTACTGGACATGTCTGGTGCAAATTTGGTTGAAATCGATCGAATAGTTTTCTCTCTAGCTTTGTATACATACAGACATACAGACATACATACAGACATACATACAGACATACAGACAGACATTTTGTAAAAACCACTTTTTTGGACTCAGGGGGTCCCAAAACGGATATTTCCACAAAAATCTCAACATCGATTTTTTTTGCGATCACTATACTTTCTCTATACTATAGTATAGTGAGAAAGTAAAATGGCGGCCGGACCGTTTCTCTCAGTGTAAGCTTTTTTCCAAAGCCAGTTTGTGGCTTAACCGTAAGTCGAATTTAAAAACTAATAGCATTTCGCTAAAGCAAATTAAATTTTAAACAAGATTGTATTCTTGATTTTTTTCCGTATCTCTAACGGTAAGCTCACAAAATGGCCGTAAACTTCGAATTTGTTAAAAATCGTCCAAGTTTTTGTATTTCAACCATGTTTTTATACTTTTATTCTAAACCAATTCAAAAGTGTTCCATAGCTTTTTTGTAGATAAAGGTTTAAAGAATTCATATATGCCAGTAAAAAAATTATTGAAGTAAAATTAAGAAAGTTATTAGCTCAAGAAACAATCACGTTCAGTAACGAAAGGAAAATGTTTAACTTTAGGCCTAGGCTACATAAAAAGTAGTAAAAATTATTGTAATTTTTTTCATAAATGTAAAAAAGTTTCGTAATTTAGTTCTAAATAGAATTTTATAAAAATATTTATCAATTTCAAATTTCTTATTTTGAAAACACCAGTTTTTATGTTCCTACTACAAGACTGCTAACAAAACTAGGCCTGTTTTGAATACCGTAGTAATTTAGGAATATATCATTTGCCCAAAAATGACATATTATTGTAAGAAAGTGTAGAGGATAAATCAAAGAATTGAACTGTATACCTGTAAATTATCATTATAAATTTCATAAAAGTATTTGACTTGGCTTTACTTGAATTACAAAATGAGATGAAACAAATAAAACCTCGCGGTGATAAAGGACATACAAAAAATGACCGTTTGACACCGTGGGAAGTGTTGGTACATGGGTTGAGATCACTATCACGACGTTTTAACATCGTTTGTTTTCATTATTTCTAATATTGGAATATGATATGGAACTTAAGTTAACTTATGATACATTGTTAAGTTTGAGTTATTTAAGTATATAAATATTTAATTGTATGTTATCCCTCTATAACGCGATATTTTTAGCTATCTTACGCATTATTAGCCTAAATAAAACAATGCCTCTAAAAGAAAATCTTTAGCAGTTAAAGCTCAAGAAAAGAAATAAAAACGAGAACTAGAAATGCCGGAATCGCGGGAATTGTAAATAATGTTTCACTGGCTAAACCTTGTGCTTACTTCCTTACTGGCACACTATTTTTAACCTAAGCTCAATACCACATTTGTTATTTCAACGAGCGAGGTCTACTGTTCGCAGAACTACTAGTAACAAACAATTACGATTGTACTATGAGTTAGCCTACTTGGAAGGCACTTTATATTTAAATAAAACAATTCTGAAATGTCTATAGGTTTTATATGTATTATTTAACTTATAGCCTAACTACGCCTATATAAAAATGCAAGCTATTACAGGTTTCAAAGTTTCTGTGATAAATATGTACAATATATATACATGTTCAGAGAGAACTTTTTTGTTTGCGTAGATTGGCCACCCAGTGCCTTAATGTAACCACTGTACCACTGTATAGGCTACTAAAAATATGCTGTGCATTCCATGAAAACAAGACTGCTGAAAGTCTTTCATACTCTGTTAGTTTGTTTTCTCGAAACACCAATTGGGACTGATCACTTCCTACTGTATTCTCATAGTTATTTGTCTAATTGTCCGTTCAGTCTACATCTCAGACCCGCCACAACCTACTGGGCTACTACATCAATTTGCCCGGGTGAAAAAATACATGGAGAAAATTCGGTGTAATTGTATTATAGGCTATGCCTTCTAACCTTAAAATAATAACATCTGAAGCTAAACTGACTCAGGACCTAGTTACCAGTCTCAGAATGTTTCCAGTTCTTAAATACACAAAAACTGTTCCTGCTGCTAGTGTAGATTGTCGGGGTTTTGCTTTTAAAGCTAGGCTAAATGCCAATAAGTAAAATTAAACCATTTTCAAAATGCCTAATATTGTAACTTTAAACAACTGCCATTTTGTGTAGGGTGAACCTTTTGATGTCTGATTTGCGGCATTGTGTTCTCATAAAATAGACCTTAAATTTGATATTTAACTCGACCTATGGTCCTATTTAAGATTTTCTACGACTCTCTGCAGGCCGTCCCCCCAAATTTGATAAAAAAAAATATAATTGCTTCAAAAATTAGTTATTTTGGTAGAGGAACGATGTACCAAGTTTTTTACGTAATCTGCAATGGTTACAAAAATATTTATAACGCCTTTCACAGACTTTCAAGACACCCTGTATATACATCCAAGCATAAAATTTATAATTTAAATAAAACTAATAACTCTTATTAGGCCTGAAGCTATAACATAGCATGGTACGAATAAGGTAAATGGTAATTTTTCAACATTACATGAGTTCTACAGCATTTAGAAGGACGTTTACGGTCTTAAATTAAAGGTATTGATGTACGCAACAACTTATGCATTTTTAATGTCTATTACAAACGTTACCCAGTCTCCTGTTGTACACATCTTTTCGTCAAAAGACCAAAATATAGATGATGCCATATAAACTACATGTTCCAAACTTTTTATAAAAATCGCATTTACGATTTATTGCTATTCCAATTTTTCTGTTTAAAAACTACTATTTTCCTTTTAAATTCCAATAACCCCGCCCCTCGGTAGTCTGGTGGGAGTGCATTTCGTTAACTACATTTTTATGCTATAAAGAGCCTTTGTACCAAATTTTAAGTTTCTAGCATGGCTTAATTACTTGACTATTTTTTCATAACACGGAATCTAAAGCCCTTAAAAGATTGTATAAGGTCTTAAAAAAATTTGTTTTCTTAAGCTACAATTTTCCCATTTAATGTTTGTTGAAAAAATGTCACCATTTTTTAAAGCAAAAAAAAAGTTTTGTGTACCCTTTCAATCCCCTCCAAACCCCCTTTCAGAGAGGGGAAATTTGTAGAGGGTTTTCTACAGTGTTTATGATAAAAATAACCTGTGAGCAAAATATCTCATCTGTGTGTATTAGTTCTAATTAAAATGTGATTTTACCTGTAGCTGTAGGCCTACTATATTGACTCACAGCTATATATATCATTTGCACAGCTGACTGTTGCAAAGCCAACCAGCTGTTTATACATTCATTATCTTTATGAAGTATGTTTGATAATATGTCGTCTGTATGGTTCTCAACATAACCTCCTTTCTTCTTGTAATTCTGCTTTGATCTGATAATGTACACCAGTTTGTATTTGATGCAAAAGACTTAAAACAGAAACTTACGCAATTCTTTAATCAAAGCCTATATAGGCCTACCTAAAGTTTAGGCCCCTGACTTCCTTTTCATAAGAACATTTCAATTGTAGATAATGTTCTTGTCTTTATTTTAATGTAGCATCACATTTTATGCAAATACCTTACTTTGTAAGCTATCAGCAAATAAACATGATTTTTAGTAGTTTTTTGATGATTTTTCATATTTGCCGGAAACATTTTTTTTTACAACTTTAGATTCGTGTTCAGCACCTCAAAAAACATAAAATAAGCCACTAAAATCAATCACACCAGAACTTTCCACTTCAAACTACCATTTAGCTGGACTACTTTAAGTGAAGAGTCGGTTAAAATATCAACAGTTATTCTGTTTAAGTTGGATTATGTTAAGCGGCAATGCAGACTTTGTCAACAAAGGCGTCGTCTTCCCAATGTAACAATTTATTACAGACCAGGAACTCTCAATTTTTTAATGGGAATTTTTATGGAAATGATGATTCATTAGGACAGAGGCACTTGGATCTAAGTTTGGGTGGGGGGGGTAGCTGCGACCTGTACATATTATACAGATCGAAGTAGTCACGCAATATCCCCAACATTTGGCCAAAAAATCCCCAATTTTGTCCGTAAATTTTTACATGTTTTTAACAGGAATTTTAAATATTTTCTGAATAAAAAGTAGCCTAAAATATCCTCTGAAAAGTCCTCTACATGTTAGTGAAAGTTTCGTCAAAATCGGTTCTGCCATTCCGGAGATTAACCCGGCCAAACAGACAGACAAGAAATGTATAAATGTGTGATTAGGTGTTTGTAATGTGTTAATAACCATATTATGTTCTTAGAAAAAAGCTTATACCTATTTTGAAATCACAAACCGACACTTAAATTTTGTTTATATGTATGTATGGTTTACTTTCCGTATACTTTCACTAAACGAGGAATGAAATAAAACACGTAAAGATCAAATTTTACATGTACACTGCTATTTCGTATTTCCTATCCTAGGAGCTAACCTTTTATTTTTTATATTTATAGTCTAAACGAGTAGAAATTACTTTGTTTTTTATTTTTGAACCTTTCTACGTAATAATCACTAATATTTTAAAGCGGGCACACATGTGCGTCCATAGCACATTAGCCTAAAATTGGCGTGCGAAGCACGCAATGCTCTGTGTATTGAAAATTCTTCCAATAAGTGGGTTGGCGTGCGAAGCACGCAATGCATTGTATTGAAAATACTCCCAATTCAATTTATATGTACAGATTGTTCTTTTCGAGCCACCTCGAATGAGTAAATATTAAATTTACTTACTTTGAATTAATATAGTTCCAGGGAGAAGTGCCGAAGTCGCAGTCATACCCTGGTCTGGTGAAGACGCTAGGAACTTCTTCTCCGACAGAGATGATATCGTCGAGAAGGCCATTAAAGACTGTACCAATCAAATCATGACCATGGAAGATGGAGATTTATTAGGCACATGGCTTTTAACAGAGTAAGGTTAAATATTTCTTGTTCTCTACTGAAATGTACTAAGGCTAAACAAATTTTTGAAAAGGTACCCACAATCCATTCATTTACCTGTAAGCACTGCACCAACGTGTACTGATTTATTTACTTTGGGAGAGAATACTAAATTATTATATTTTCTACAATTACAACTAATATTTTATATACTTTGCAGTGACTTACTACGAACTTTTTATAAAAGAAGTGGTAATAATGCAACCGAGCAATATTACAGGACTAGATGTCATGCACTAGGTTTTGTCGGAAGACCTAAAACTAATAAGACCTGGTTCCAAAGTTCTTTTCTGTTTGTCGGTCCCAAAGTATTTAACCACATTCCGCGTCAGCTGAAGTAAATTAGTAAATTGTATAATTTTCTGAGGAAAGTGAAAGATTGGCTGTTTACGTTTAGTAACATTGAAGATTTACTTAGAGTGTACGAATGATGAGGAGGAACGGAACGGATCTCTTTGTTGATGCTTTTGTGGTGTTGAGGAGGATTCTGATCTTGTTCTTCTTCTCATGCATGCGTGGCACCTCATCTGAATTTTTGTCTTTACCTTGTAAAATTGTATTCTTATTTTAGTTTATGTCAAAATGTTAATTTTATTACTAGTATTATGTTTTTTATTGGAAGTAGTGATACAGCGAATCACACACAGCTGCAGTGGCACGGGAGTAATTGGTTGATATTGGAGAACTGACTAATTTATTTAGTATATTTATATGTTTTTGTTTTGATTTTGTTTTTTTTTTTGTTTTTTTTTTTGTTTTTTTATTACAAACCAATTACCGAAAACTGGTTGCGGTAATTGCTGTAATTTCCAAAAATGTAAGGAAAATTGTAATGCAAAATCTGGAAATAAAATTATTATTACTTATGGTGAGACCTAAGATGGGGAGTGGTCAGTGAGCAGAGAATATTTTTTGTTCATTTGTTTGTGAGAACACATGGATATTGAACAAATGGACAGTAAGCTGGCGCTTTATAGTACACCAAATTTGTTGAAATATTGGGAACTGGCAAATTCTTCTGATAGTCAATCGCAATAGCCTCATGTTCTTTATTTTTAGAACAAATTTCACGACAAACCCGCTTTCTGTCATAAAAAGATTATGCTTTTCTCTCGTGACATTCGAGTTCAGTATCAAGTTTCTCAATCTGTTTGGTTAAACCCAGAGCAATCTCAGGACTTTGGGCCTTTTTAATCTCAATATTTAACATATTTCTTTTAACCTTTGATTCATCGCACGTGCTACACGTGTCGGAACGTGGATACCCAAAGTTGCAATCATTTTGAAATATTTTCAAAAAACTGTGGTACGATAATGGATTTGCAGGGTATTTCTCCCCGTACATTGCATGCAACTTTTTAACAATTAGATCATCACATAAGTAAATTTTGTTAGACTTTTTTAACCCTGGAACTGGCAGAAGGTCATTTATAATCTTCTCTCAGGCGCAGAACGCAACCATTTCGACCATTAGCGAGAATTTGCATAATCGATAATTTAATCCACTTACCATCATCCAGTCGTAATAAAACTTGCACCATTGGAAAGGAAATGATTTAAACTTTAATTTTCGTATTTACAACTTTTTCGTAAAATGTATATTTACATACGTAATCATCGTTTTAAAATATGCATATTGTGCTACAGCTATTTCCGCACGCGGATCTGCATACAATTGTACTGTTATTTCCCACTTTTTCAACGTCCAAGCCCACCTACTGAAGTATTTATATCGAAATTATAAAGCTACCATTGGATTCGTCAAGATTTTATCTTTCTAATGGTGCCTTCCAATCAGATGTCACTTTTTTACACGATTTGTTCCAAGAATTTCTGTAAACCCTTGCGATTGGACAGTTTTTCAACCAATGAAACAGCCCATTTGTCAAGCGATAATACGCCTACCATATCAAATGTTTTGAGAGATTGTTTTGCACCATTTTGTAGAGAAAGGACTGACCTTTCTAACAGTGGGAAAAGATCTAGAAATAACCTGTTTTTTGTTTGTCTAGACGACAATGAAAAGAACATAATTAGGACAGTCTAGTGAGAATGTCTAGTGCATGGGTTCCCAAGGTATTCAAGTGACCCTTCCTGCCCGCATTATTAGTCGGGGAAGTTTTATTAGATTGATGTCATTTTGTTATTCAAATAAAGATAACTCAAACACTTTTGTGAACTAAGGAAAGACAAGTATACCATTCATTTCTTTGATTTATCCTATACACTTTGTTATAATAATATTTCTTTTTTGGGCAAAGCATATATTAGTAAATTAAGTGTGAATCTAGGCCTAGTTTTGTTAGCAGTCGTGTATTTGGAACATAAAAACTGTTTTTTTCAAAACAAGAAATTTGAAATTGATAAATGTTTTTGTACAGTTTTATTTAGAACTAAATTACAAAACTTTTTTACTCTTACGAAAAAAATACAAAGAAATGTTTACTACTTGTTATGTAGGCCTAAAGTTGAACTTTTTCCTTTCGTTACTGAACATTTTTTGTTTCTTGAGCTAATAACTTTTACAATTTCAAAAGAAACTAATTTTTAGTGGCATATTTGAATTCTTTGAAGTTTCTTCTACAAAAAAGCTATTGAACACTTTTGGATTGGGGTCATTTACTATTTTTGGCGAATTTTTAAAAATATGCTTGCAAAACGCTAAAAACGGGCTGGCCAATTTTAGCTTTAACATTGCCAGGTGTAAGGTTAATGAGTAGTGCGATTTTCTACCTCTTAAAGATTGGAAAAACTCGTGCACCTTTTTAATCGTATCATCTGATAAAGCATGGGGTCTTTTGCTATGTATGCCTCTTTCATCTCTTAACACCCGACCATGTTTCGTAAGCTGTTTTTGAATCGTCTTAATGTGCCTACCAGTAATCCCATGTAAAGCCAAGAATGGCTTGTAGCAAACCTGTTGTTGAATTAACGTATCATTTCGATTGATTCTTACTTTATACTTGTATGAATAAGAGTGCAATTTTGAATCGTCTTTTTCTAATCTAGCAAATCTTTGTTTCACTAGATTACACTCGACCAACCGAGCAAGATGGTTATTTTGTTGCAGCATTCGCAAAATTCCTGATAACTTTTTAATTTTCTGTCGATAGAATCAGCTTTTGGGACAACGAGAAAGAACGCCTTGTATTGTTGACTTCGAACTATGTGATCACAGTCAAGTACGACCTGATTGCGTTGAAAACGTTGCAAGTGAGAAGAGTACCTTTGGAAAAGGTCGATACGGTGATTATCGGCGATCTCGCTTATCCACCGAATTCACTTGTACCGTAAGTACGAAGTCTATTATATTTAGATATATTATTGTTAGAATTGTGATACTATATTAAACTAAGGGATTATAATATCTGTATGAAATAGTAACAATACAAGACTTGGACTCCAGCCATTAGGCTGTAGACTTTATAATGTTTAAGATTATTGAGCGGCCTGATGACAGGGACCAACTTTGGCGATTTTAGCAGAAGACTCCCGATTTTTTACCCCTTCTCCCACACTCCCGAAAAAATCTAATTGCCTCCCGCTTTTTACAAAACGTTTATGTGTCAAACTACGAATTCTTTATCGAAATCAATTCACTTAACCTTTCATTTATTTGTAAGTACAGTAGAACCCCTCTTAACCGGTCTATCCAATGGAACAACAGAGTTTTTTTTTCTCTAACAGATTATATTACTGTAACTGGCCGAAGTCTCGAACATTGATTGTTTGACGGACATTTCCTGGAAAATAAAGCTGAGTGACGCAACTTTAGGTGTGCAATGTGTGTTAGTGTTGTAGCAGACAGAACAGGGGAGGGGGAGCGTGAGTTTGATTCCCCTCTTGCTTCCGCGGCAACTGTAGAATCAATTGACAAAGCGGCATCCTTTGTTTCTTTTTCATCGTCTGTTGCTTTGTCGGAACCTTTAATGAATTTCGTGGGAGCAAAATATGTAATATTTGTAACATATTGCATAATATGTTGAGCAGCAAAAAGATTCAACGGCATTAGACGTGATTAACGTACAAAATTTTAGAGACTTGGCATTAGAAATCTTTAAATGTTAAAGAACAGAAAAAAATAAATGATTTTTGATACGGTATATGTAAATTCAGTTTTCGAAGTTTAATTTGTTGGTATATTTGTTGTTTATATTTGTGGTACATACAATAAAATGGGATGCAATAACGTCTTATTTGCTTGTTTATTTATGAAATATGTAGGTTATTTTTTAACAAAAATCTATTGTTTACGGGATTCTCGGATCAACCAGCCAAACAGGTAACCGGCCAGGGTCTCGATCCCGACCGGACCGCTTTTTTTTATTTGCCTAGGTTAAAACGTACAAAAATCTTCCTTCTTTATAAGTTTTATAAAAACACAGTCCCACACGTTGTTGGGTGAAATTATAAACTAACTCTTTATAACATATGATGATATAGTATTGCCCACTTCGTCGAGTCAAATTATAAAAATATCAATGATTTTTGCAATTAGATTGCTAGTTGTATAGAAACATAAAATGGTAAGCTACTAATTTAGAATGTAAGGTATTAGTATAAAAACAATTAACTCAGATACATAATTTCATACTTAATACAATCATAAACATTTATTGGAATTTGAAAGATCATGAATAACATAAATGACATAATCTATATACATAAAAGCCAAATACCACTTACTCACTGACTCACTCGTCACGATTTCTCAAAAACTACTGAACGGATTGAAACGAAATTTGGTATGTAGCTTCTTCTAGGGCCATAGGTGCTCACTAAGAAAGGTTTTCAAAAAATTCGAAATTTTAGAGGGGGTTTGGGGGGCTTTGGAGTTACTAAAAAATACCACCGAACGGATTGGAATGAAATTTGGTATGTAGCTTCCTCTAGGGCCCTAGGTACACGCTAAGAAAGGTTTTCAAAAAATTGGTAATTTTAGGTGGGGTTTGGGGGGATCAAAGTAACTAAAAAAAAAAACAAACACCGAATGGATTGGATTTAAATTTGGCATGTAGCTTCCTCTAGGTGCTCGCTAAGAAATGTTTTCAAAAAATTTTTAATTTTAGGGGTGGTTTGGGGGATCAAAGTTACTAAAAGTCCCCATAAGAAACACGTAGTGTAATATAATTATTGATAGGTCTATATATTTTTTTTTTTTTTATATACATTTAACTTTGATTTGTCTATCTGTGCAAAGCCTGATCGGGCAGCTAGTTGCTTTTATAGGATTTAAAAAGATTAAAGTTTGTATAGCCTCGGTTTAGCTCATTCGGTTATAAGTCATTAAAAGTCTTTAAAAAAAATCTAATTTCATTACATTTACTTTAGTTTATCTCGGGGAAGGCACTCGGCTGGTACTGGATATACCCCCTTTTTATTATAAGCATTTAGATAAGCTTTACTATGGTTTTATAAAATATTGGAACAGTTAATTTGATATTTGTTTGATGAAAGGATTTTTAAAATGTTTTAATTTGCAGTATTTGAGTTATGACAGTTCATTTAGGGGGTTAGATTGTTTATTATGTAGTTCATTGATCTAGAGTATACCAGTCTCTATTGAAATTTAGTCACTGCTTTTACTTTTTATATTGTTAAACTTTCAAAATTTATGGCTGTTTTATAATATACCTTCACTCTGCAATGGCTACTCTTCGAATATGTTTTGAAAAGGATGCCGGTTTCGGTCTGATGATGATCTCGAAAACGGGATTCACATCACTCCGTGTAAGATATCTTGCATACATTTTTATTTTCTATTGGTCATCGGCGGACGAATATTTAATGACGTCATCGAAGTAGGCCTTCGATTACTTGTAGTTGCCGTTTCAATCGGTGTAACAAATATATTGCATTTATTATCTTATTTGTTTAAATTTGTTTTACAAGTTTTGATAATTATTATTGCACATTAATACGTTCTGATTCTACTGTTATAATTTCTATTCGAAATATTCTTTATCGTAAAGGATTTTAACACGACACAATCGACTGACTTGGTCGGTGTTCATTTAAGGCTTACGGTTCTTACACTTAGTAATTATACGATTGATAGTGATGACCGAAGGTACTTGGTAGAATTCCATAGTAATTAAAAGACAAACACAATTTTTGTAGAAACTTGTAGAAATTACAAAAAATTGTGTTTGTCTTTTAACTAGTGATTACTTTATCTTAATATTTGTAACCTGATTTACATTGTGTTTTATGAATACTTAGTAATAGAAACTACATTTTATAATTATTTAGTGTCTACAGTTTAATTTGCATGCGCCAATCGTTTATTCTAATGCGTTTTGTTTTCTAATCAGCTGTTCCGGCTAATAAGTTTTGCTTCGGTCTAACTTTCGGCGTATACGATTACAAAGGGAATTTCGAATTAATTCTATTGATGTCATGTTATTAATAACATTGTGAGAGTTTGTAAATTTGTTTGGGATTGATAAATAAATATGTGAATTTGTTGTGGTGTTTTTGTTTTAAAATAATAGTTCATTTTTGTATTACTTTGGCTGAAGGTTATCTATTTTATAAACTGTTAGTATTGAATTTAAAATCTAAGTACAGGATTATCATTATGTCTTATTTAAATTTCAAAGTTTGTATAAATATTTACATTTTTGATACATGGTAGGCTAGGCTATTTGAAAAGGTTGGTTTCAAAAGGTTAGGTTACACTTTACAATCTGTTTTTAGACATTGGTAGGCTATTTTCATTTCATTATGTTTGGGATTTGGTACTATTATATACGGTACGGAAACTCGTATAACCAAGGTTCTACTGTACTTATATTTTCTAGTCTTAGATAAGAATTTATTTCTTTTGGAATTTTAACCCAGCAAATTTGATGATATAACATCTTTTATTGCCTTTAACCCTCCCCGTGGCAGAGTGCACAAATTGATTTTCTCTCAGGCGCAAGATGCAACAATTTCGGACAAACGCGTAAATTTGCATACATTTTCAAATTCGGTTAATTAATATACTCAAAATCATCCAATAGTAATAAAACCGGCATCATTGGAAAGGAAATCAATTAAACTTTAATTTTTGTATTCAAAACTTTTTTTGTAAAACGTATATTTACATACGTAATCGTTTTAAAATATGCAAATCGGGTTACAGCTGTTTTACACGTGAATTTGCATACAATTGTACTGTTATTTCCCACTTCTTCAACGGGCAAGACCACCTATAGAAGTATTTCTATTGAGATTGTAAAGATACCATTGGATTCGTCAAGATTTTATCTTTCTAATAGTGCCTTCCAATCAGATATCACTATTTATGACGAAGATTTCTGTAAACCCTTGCGATTGGACAGTTTTCAATCAATGAAACAGCCCATTTGTCAACCGATATTGCGTAGGCACTGTCATATGTTTTGACAGATTTCTTTTCACCATTTTGTAGAGAATAGTTCGATCTTTCTAACGGTGGGAAGTTAACTAGAAATAACCAGTTTTTTGTTTGTCTAGACAGCAGTGGAAAGTACATAATTAGGGCATTCTGGTGAGACCGTCCTTCGCTTGTCGCTCCCACGTAATTCAAATGTCCCTTTCTGCCTGTAGTATATCGTCGGGGAAGTTTCATTAGATTGATGTCATTTTGTTATTCAAATGAAGATAACTCAAACACTTTTGTGAACTAAGGAAAGACAAGTATATCCTCTACGCTTTGTTATAATAATATTTCACTTTAAGGCAAAGCATATATTAGTGAATTACGTTTCAAACTAGGCCTAGTTTTGTTAGAAGTCGTGTATTTGGAACATAAAAACTGGTGTTTTCAAAAAGAAATTTGAAATTGATAAATGTTTTTATACAGTTCTATTTACGAAAAAAATTCTAATTTAGAACTAAATTACGAAACGTTTTTACGCTTACGAAAAAATTACAAAAAATGTTTACTACTTGTTATGTAGGCCTAAAGTTGAACTTTTTCCTTTCGTTACTGAACATTTTTTTGTTTCTTGAGCTAATAACTTTTACAATTTTACATCAATAATTTTTTTGATTGCATATATGAATTCTTTGAACCTTTCTCTACAAAAAAGGTATAGAACACTTTTGAATTGGGATAGAATTACTATTTTTGACAAATTTTTTTAAATATGCTTGCAAAACACTAAAAACCTACTCGCCAATTTTAGCTATAACCAGGACAGGTCTAGGGTTAAACACGTAAATATTCAAAAGCTGTGGTGGTGGGCTTCTACATTTTCTATGTCAAATTTTACAAAATTATTAAACACAAGGTAATTTAATAAAATGTGATTTTACCATGTAAATTTGGGCAATTGTGTGAAAAGTTATAATTAAACTTCATCTTGTAGGCTTGTAAATTTTGTATTCCATTTTAGTATAGTCAAAACTGATGTTCTCAAAGGTATTTTGAGATTTATTTAATCTACAAAAATTAATTTCCAACATTCTTTGACAGCGCACCAATGGTTCTGCACCGACTCGGAAGTTTTATCAAACTAACCATTAACAATGACTATGACAAAATAAATTATATATTGGTGTGTATGTAATAATATGTTTGGATGTTGTATTTGCACCATGGTTATGTTATTAGTTAGATGGTTGACTTAGTATATTAACCCTTTCGACTCTCGTTTCGGACTCCCCTTTGGAGCACCCAGGTCTCATTTAATATACAGGTATTGGAGTACACTATATTATCTATTGCAATTCACTGCTGATTAAAAAAATAATAATTTATTACTTCTAGACCATTTTTTTTTTTATATTAGTTACAATACTAAAGCTAATAAAAACACCAAAAATACAATAAAAATTACTCGCATAAAATTTAGTAATTTACCAACCCAGCCTAAATGTTGAACGGTTTCGTATTACTTCATTTCGTCACTGAATATATTCAACATTGTCTAAAAATTGCTCCAATAATAATGAGCTAAACTATTTCCACTCATATTCACTTTCACTAATTAGGCCTATACACAAAGTAATTCAAATTAACCTCAAAACATTAAACAGTGGTACGGTTATAACTACGACGTGATTGCTATTGTGACAGTAGACAAGAGTCGATCAGCTGATGACACAACATCATCCACAGAATAATAATTATTAAGAAAGTGCTGACGTAGATTTTTTGTCACAGCACAGAATGTACCGAGTACAATTGATTGTATTGAAATACAACACTTCGAACGGTAATTTTTTTGCAAAATCATCGAACGTATCGGGAAAAAATAAGTGATCGAAAACAGAAAGTGGCTGCTGTCGGCTCCGACATGAGAGTTAAGAGGGTTAATTGGACTGATGGTTCAGAACGCTTGCTAACATTCCAATATCATTCTGTGTACCTAACCTAGTCATATTGTATTGTATAATAAATGTAAAACTTTTTAGCCGTCTGGATGGACTGGTGACGGGCGTATCGGGTGTGGTCGGTTGCTTGGTGCGACCACTGCAAGAAAGATGGACGCCTACGCTCCAGCAGGATAATAACGCTAATCCGTTTGTTTTCAGTAATTTCGAACCAAGGTATCATTGAAGCCTTGATTTGCTTGTAGCTAGATGTGTTTTGTAGCTCTGATTATTTTTGCGACACGATGTGCAGGTTCCTCCACATCTCCTTGCTTGCCTACCTTTTGAACCTCAGCGCAACCTAGACATCCACCTACATTCATGCCTTACAAGCACAAATAGCTTCTCCTGCACTAGGGTACCGAAAACTGATGAAATCTTGAACGCTCATCTTACGATCAGCTGTAATTAATTTGCTTTCGTAGTGCAGGGAGACTTAACCATTTTATAGAACAAAACTACACATTTACAGTAGAGTCCCGCTATTCCGAAAATCCGCCTATTCCGAACAGAGTTCAGAAAAAAAATTATTTTTTTAACATAAAAACAGAAGAAATTAAAAAGACGTTTGTGAAAAAACGTACATTTATTGTTATGCAAACAATTTAGAGACATACATAGAGCTTAAGCTTGATGAAAACTACTAAAATCAAATTGGAATGAAATCTGGTTTTTTCCTTCTCATTTTCCATCCGTTTTGCGGGAAGGAAGCTATGGCAACCAGCGTCCGGTGAAATGGATACCGGGTCCTTCAGAAAGAAAGAAAGATTAGATACAACAGCTAGGCACTAGTAGTGTTGTTGCCACCTGCCAGTTGCTTTCAACCGTTTTTCTCCACCGTTTTCGTTATCTCGAAGGAATTTTATTTTTTTCTCGATCTTTTTCAATACGATGCGGTACGAATGGACAGACTGCGGGATGACAAAACTGTCAGTTCGAACAACCTATCCCTTCCCTTCCGATTTTAGAAGAAAACGGAATCGTAGCGCAACGGATGGTATAAACCTACACTAAGGCGAGGTCCAGAGCATTTGCTGCGTCCACGTGTGATATGTGAGTTCAGTTTGAACGTTCCTCCGAGCCGATCAACGCTATATAGAACAAACACCAGCAGATGTCCCCGCACTTAATTTACGCCTTAACAAGTCAATACTTAGATGTTATTCATGAAATCCGCCTATTCCGAATTCCCGCTAAACCGAACACTGTTCGGTCCCAATTAGTTCGGAAATGCAAGACTCTACTGTATTGGTACTTCAGCCCATGTACAACATTGCAATAGACTTAGTCACATACAGGCTTAATTTTGTCATTAAATCTTAAAACTAACTTGGCAGATGACCTGAGTTTACTCAATCTTGATTTCACGACTTAAATATTCATCCAAGTTTTTTTTAAATAAAATGGATCTTTTTCAGCCAACCATAAAAAGTATGACCTTGAAAAAAGACAGAAACCTTATCAATTCCCATCATCATTCATAGTTCTTGTCTCGCCTGTACATTGGTTCAAATTATTAAACTTTATGTTTTCTGTATTTTTATTTGTTGATTTTTCACTGGCAATGAGCGAAAATAGCACTTTCATATTTTGTTTATATTAGTGACTTAATTTAATGTTCGCATTGTAAATATAATATGCCGTTTGTTTTAAGTGTATTTCTGTGTATTATTTTTGTATGTTGTGAATTGATTTTAATTTTTATACATTATTTGCAAATTCCAAAATGGGATTTTTGGAAGGTGTCTGAATTATCCACAGTATGACAAATATGAACAGTTCAAATTTGTCCTATTTGGATATGATTCGTTGAATCTCATAATAATCATGCATGTGATTTTTGTAGTAAATGTTATTTTAAAACATGTTCTCACCCTAGGTACTCTAGTTTAGAAGAGATGATTAAAACAAATTGTTTAAAAATGATTCTAGTTCCTAAACATAATTTGTTTTAGTTTTATACATGTATAGTTTAATTAGTATTAGTGAATTTCCGTAGCCAAGATGAACTATTGCAGGGACATATATATGTATATGTATTTATGTACACTCTAACGGCCACATTTTACAACCGATTTGATAATTTCGTTAGTTTTCTAAGTCTCATGGATGAGCATTATTCTGCACATTTTGTTTTTTTACCTGACCTTTTAGCCCGTCTGGTCCCCCAATATCAAAACTGAAAATACCATAAAAGTACCCAGTTCAAATCTATGTGGGGGATTTTACCATAGGGGATAACGAACAAAACAATTTTTGTATTTTTCCCGTAGTTCAACCGAGTTATCAGCGAAAAACTTTTTTCTGCACTATTATTGCTGTTGAAGACAGTGTGAAGAAATTATGGTTTTAATTTTTAGCGGATAACTCCAATATTTTTTAAACTATAGGAAAATAAAAAACCGTTTTGTTTGTTATTAAAAAAATTACTTTTTGTTTCCTAACATTTTACTTTCTCACTATACTATAATATAGAGAAATATAGTGATCGCAAAATTAATCGATGTTGAAATTTTTGTGGAAATATCCGTTTTGGGACCCCCTGAGACCAAAAAAGTAGTTTTTACAAAATGTCTGTCTGTCTGTATATCTGTATGTCTGTCTGTATATCTGTATGTATACAAAGCTGGAGAGAAAACTATTTGATTGATTTCAAACAACTTTGCACCAGACATGTAATTTAGGCCTGTATAGATGCACGAAAAAATGTTTTGAAAAATTTTGAAAAAAAACCCTTTTTGGCCAAAAAATCTGTTATTATTTTTTTATTAAAAAAAACAGCACTAACAATTTTGATAAAATTAGGCTTATTTGTAGCCCTTAATGTACCCTACCATATTCAAAAAAACGCATCTTTCTAAAAATTCTCATTTAGCTCATAATAATAATAACTGATTTTTGGTGGTTTTTGGCCAAAAGGGGGTTGTTTTTCAAAACCTTTTTTCGTGCATCTATACAGGCCTAATTGGCATGTTTGGTGCCAATTTGTTCGAAATCAATCGAATAGTTTTCTCTCTAGCTAATAATAATAATATTTATTAGTTACTCTCCTACTTTAATGTATGCCCTCTCCTACTTTAATACAATTATGAAGTCACAGTGAATCTGTTTAATAATATAAATATGTTTGTGTGAAAGTATGTGTCAGTTTCTGGTAACGTTTATTTTTTGTAAAGTTTACAGTTTTATTATATTTTATGTTAAAATTTTTAAATAGCTGCCATTTTTAAAGTATACAAAAGAACGTTGTGGGTTTTTGTACGATGGTAAAAGGTAATGTATCAAATGTGTGCACCAAATTTGAGGACAATATCTTTTTTATTTCCAAAGATAATAAGTATTTAATGAAAAATCAAAATGGCGGATAGTTAAAAAACCAAACATTTCCCGACCTATGTTTATTTTCACTTTTAGAATAGGCTGGTGAATTTTGGGACAATATGTGTCCCAAATATATAGGTAATCCAATATATTATGTGATTGGATTTGTTTTGCATTTGAATGGAAATAAATTACATTTTCCTTGTGTTGATCAGGTCAAGAAATATGCGAGGCGTCAGGGCCATGTGGAACCAAGGGGAACCGATTGCGTTTACCAAAAAGTGGAATCCTTTTTCCAGCGACATTCCGTGGAATACCTACACTTCGCACCCTCTACTTTGGCATAAAGGTACAACAACGAGTTGCAATATTTATTGTACTACTGTGGTTGTTGTTTATCGTTTGTCTTCCTTGTATAAATAGGTTTTAATCCGTATAAGAATTTGTACAAATTCACTGTGGAACAGTGTTAATTTCACTTTGTGGATAATTTTGGAAGTCCATTGAGACTTCTTCAACCTTTGTCATCGCCCAAAACTTCCCTCCCCCATCCCTATCCTAACGGTATTATGGCCTACCTACGCCAGACGGTTGTGTGTTGAATTTTGTTGTTCCTTTAGTCTTCAAGTTGTCTTTGAGAATGCCGTAGCTGGTGAAACCTAAGTCGGCACAATAAAGTTTTGTGAAAGTACAAAAAAGTTTATTGTTTACAGAGTACTGTTTTAAAACTGCTTTAGAAAGATGTACGAAGTGTACTGAAAGATATAATGATCAAAAAATATGGTAAATAATTCGATTACAAACAAAGTAATAATCTTTCATAGAATTTGAATTAATCCATCAGTGGAAGGCTTCTTTTGGAAGGGCTTTCAGCTGCTGGGTCCAAGCCATCTCAATGTCTGGAATGGTGTCTAAAAGTTTTCCTTAAAGCATATTTTTTGAATTTTCGGAAAGAACCAGAAGTCACATGGTGCTAAATCTGGTGAGTGAGGCGGACGTGGACAGGCGGGAACAGTTTTTGGGTCTAAAAACCCACCAATCATAAGCGATTTGCGGCACGGTGCGTTGTCATGATGAAGAAAGCCCATTTGTTTTACTTTTTCTTCGCACATTGTTTTAGCAAAGTTCCAGTACCCCCTTGTAAAATTCAGAGTTTACAGTTGTTCCCCTTGGAACACACTCTCTGATCGCAGTATGCCTTCACTATCGAAAAAAACAAAGAGCATGTCATACTGGTAGGCACAAACAAGAGGGATTACTGGTAGGCACATACAGAAAAAAAAAGCTTACGGAACATGGTAGGGTGTTAAGCGATGAAAGAGGCAAACATAGCAATAGACCCCATGCTTTATCAGATGATACTATTAAAAAGGTGCACGAGTTTTTCCAATCTTTAAGAGGTAGAAAATCGCACTACTCATTAAAAAAAACGTTTAAAAAACATGTCACAGTGCCACTTCTTCGTATACTCACGTGTTCATTCATTCATTGCTCGATTAATACTCAGTATTTTGTATTGAAAATACTCCCAATACGGGTCTTGGCGTGCGAAGCATACAATGCATT
>JAGFPH010002871.1:16932-36934 GCA_018207615.1 Philaenus spumarius | reverse complement strand
GCCCCCCCCCCCCCCCCCCATCCCCCTAGTTTTCCTGGCTACGGCCTTGTGTATCAGGGACAAGACTAATCTTTCAAAACATTTTTAACTGCAAGTCATAATACAGTAAGACCTCGATAATCCAGCACTCTGTAATCCGGCAGACTTGATAGTTCGGCATCAATCGTCTTGAAAATTTGCACTCATTAAAAATAGCAGTGTTTGTAATTATTGAGTGATTTAAGCCAGGTCTACACTGTCCGTTGGCTCCGCATCCGTTAAAAACAGTGTGTAAAAATCTACTGCTCAATAAACTTGTCCAAAACAAACATTTCAATCAAAATTTCTCCTAAAAATCGAACGAATTCAAAACAATGTGCTCTCGTCGTCCTTTAAAAGCGTAAAGGGACCGTTTAACACTTTCGTTGCCGACAGTATTTTGTTGAACGTATTCCTCTTAATGAAGATTATTTGAACAAATTGAAGTCTTTGGAAAAAGATACATTGAATTTCTTGTAAATAGTTGTTCGATTTAAAACCGCTTTCAGGGTATCTACTAATTCCCATAAATAAAAATCAGTTACTTTTCAGTGACTTTTAGAGTAAAAATTTAAAAAATCGAGTTTCTATATACAACGTCTTTATTCTGTAAAACATAAAATCACTTATGACTTATGTCTACTTCTCTTAGTAATACACCCAACTAGTGATACACGAAATGCGTGATGTTTTAGTCAATTGTCTCGATTGTTCAAACATCTCGAGCATCAAACAATCGCGCATCACTACGCCGCAACTTGTCTGCTCCGCTATTCACTACTACGCCCATACTCCCCCTTACAGAACACTGTTCCTGTTTAAATTAATGTTTCGGAAAAAAAGACATTGAAACATCATAAAACACATAATTACTCCGCTTCGTATATGCTCAAAATTATTTTAAAGGCTATATATGTCTTATTAGAAACTAATCAGGTTATTATAGGAAAAATATTTCATCATCTTGAAGCCTGGGGCTATGATCACAATTATAACATCAGCGTGTCACTCGCACGATAGTATACGGAACATTTTTTTTTACATTTCTTAAAGTTCAGCGCTCAGAGAGCTTATATTATAAATATTTTATGTACAAAATGATTTTGTTTTAGGCTTTTAAAATGTATTAGTTAGCGGCAATCTCTCTACGCAGTTAATGTTACGTAGTTTCAACGTGTAATTTACATGTTCATATACAGTACATGTGCGTTTATTTATAGTTTATTCCCTGTCCAAACCATTTTAAAGGAAGACCCCTATAATCCGGAATATTCGATAATCCGGCATCACCGTATCCCCGAGCTTGCTGGATTATCGAGGTCTTACTGTATTCAGAAACACTTCCGTATTTTGCTAAACACTAAAAACTCCTTGCATGCTGTAGAGTTAGGTACAAAATTAAAAACAACACCAAAGGGGTTGTACTGAGAAACTGTTGACATTTTTCAGAAGCCGAAGAGAAAGAACGGAGTATGTACAACGTGGACGACTTCGCTTATCGTCTCGTACAAGCTGTGGAGAAACCCGTGCGACCGACTCCGTGCAGCGTTCAGCACAAACCGATTGT
Organism: Philaenus spumarius; assembly: GCA_018207615.1. NCBI lineage: Eukaryota > Metazoa > Arthropoda > Insecta > Hemiptera > Aphrophoridae > Philaenus > Philaenus spumarius. The sequence goes on along the minus strand of JAGFPH010002871.1, from coordinate 35,349 downwards.
TTTCGATAATTATATAGGCTTAAGTTCATTAATTCATAATAAAAATTCATTGGGCTTTTTCAAGATACGCGGTAAATTTAGCTTTTAATACTATTTCCAACTGTTACCGTGCTCATTTTTTATTGTTTTGTTGCACACTATTATGAGGATTTACATAGATATATGATTGTTGTTTTTTTAAATATTTACTTTATACGTAATAATCAATCGATATTTGAAAGAAGTATTGATAAAATAATGAATTTTGTTGATACCTTGATATTTTATTTGTAGTTTTGATAGCATAAAATGAACCGGTGATTTTTTAAGATGTCAGTTACCAATTTGAATATAATATTTTGTTTGTGCTTTTCAGTTGTACATATTCTATTTATTTAAATATTTATTACCAATATGAACCAATTTATGATGGTGTAGTTAGAACATTTTAAAAACAATGTAATAGCTTTACAACTAATAGCCTATAAAAATCTTTCAGTATAATTGTAGTTCTTAACCTGACAGGGGTTGCGCAGTGGTCGTTTCGTCCGGCAGCCAATAAAACGCTAAAAGTTTATCAACAGCATAATTTATTTATATAAAATTGTGTATAGATTCAGGAAGTCTCTCATCAATAAAAAGTTGTCTCCGTATCGTTCCGGGATTCTCAAAGTGTTCTTTTATTTCGTAACTGAAATGGTAAAGAGAGAGGAAGACAGTGTGATTTAATGACGATTTAATTTGAAAGTACCGAAGGGGGAGGGATACAGTCTTCGTGTAAGGATGGGCGTTTAACCCTATAACTGTCAGACGTCTCATTTGAACACTAAAAATCATCCAATCTCAATAAAACAAAAACCATTAGAAAGGAAATGTTGTAAACTTTTATTTTTGTATTTATAAATTTGTTCTAAAATGCATATTTACATATGTAATTTAAAATTGTAGTTGTCTAAACATCTGACGTCACGCAAGAAAACAAAGAAATAACACAATCTTTTCACTTTTTTAAGGCTCATAATTGCTAGACAGACTCATTTTGAAAAGAATATAAGGACACCTAACTTTCTAACACTGCCTTCCAATCATTCGTCACTCTTATAGTTTCTTAGATATGAAGTTTTCTGTAAACCCTTGCAATTGGACAGATTTCAACCGTTGAGAAAGCACATTTTGCAATCTATATATCTATTACAAATCTCTACATTTATTTGTTTAGTGATATTTATTACGAGAGGAAACTCTATTTTCGTTTGATTTAAGGTAAACCTCATTTAGTGTTCGGATAATTCTGCGAAATACAGACATTTCTTCAAATCAATTATCCATTACGACCATTACTTTTAACCATTGCCCATTCGGCCCGGAACTGTATACGATACGTTAGTGAGAGTTTTGTTATTTGATCTAATTTAGTGTAATAAGTTTATAAAATAAGAATTTTCCAATATACACTTCAATTCTGTGATTTATTCTTTATGATTTGTTATAATAATTCTTCATTTTTGGATAAAGAATATACGGTATTCCTAAATTACTATTAACAATAGGCCTAATTTTGTTAGCAGTCTTGTAGTAGAAACATAAAAACTTTTGTTCTCTAAAAAAGATTTTGAAATTGATATATATTTTTATTTTTATACATTTCTATTTACAACTAACTTGCAAAACTGTAGGCCTAACTAAAGTTGGATTTTTTCCGTTACTGGAAATTTTGTACTCCCTGAGCCTTTTTCACTTTTCAAATTTCACATTAATCAATTTTTTAGTTGCTTATATGAATTGTTTAGATCTTTTCTACAAAAAATATATTGAACACTTTTGGATTGGAATGTCATTACTATATTTGGCGAATTTAAAAAAAAATGCTTTCAAATGCACCAAAATAGATTGGCATTGCGAAAAGTTTGTGTGACAGTTATAGGTTTGAAATAAAATTGTCGACATGACCGTGCGCGACCTCTGCCTAGTTAAACATTATTTCATTTTATAAGCAGATTCCAGATTTTTATGAATGGTTAAATTTTGACGATACCGGCAATATAATTGTTTTTTTTAACTAAATTTACCTGTTGAACATCGTTTGTTATACACGGTGGTCGTTCGACATAGCCGTGTGTTGTGAGTTACTGTCTTTGTGTTTTATGTTTAACGTTTTAATGTTTTTAGCCAATCTGTTGATGAAACACATCACAAACATACGCTGAACAAAGTCGCACGAAGCATAACAGGTAAATTTGGTTACATCAATTTGTGACTGGGATACAATGAGTTATTTTTAAGTAAGCTCAATTCGTATATAGCTATTAAGTGACCCTAACAATATAACATCCCCGTTCCACCATTTTACGCCGGCTGGCCTATATTTTAATTGGAATTTTTTATATTTATATAAAAGCAGGAGTTATAGTGTCTATTATTGTTGTACTCGGGATGAAAACCAGCCCATAGTTTAGTTTAGTTTATTAATTTGTACAAAGAGTTTTTGAGACAAGTTTATTTGGCAATAGTGCCAGATATGTGGTTATTTTATTTTGTATCATATTTGTAAGCTCGGCCTTAATTGCTTGAAGGTTCCTTTCTAGAATCGAATTAGTTAAACTTGTTTTAGGCTAAACCTTAATTTAAAATATGTTTCTAATTATATTTTTTGATCCAGCCTAGACCTAGCGTAAAATCGTTTCAATGTGAAGCTAATCAGCTGTTTTGTCTGTTATCTGTATATATAAAAAGAAAGATGTCCTGACTGACTGACAGATTCATAATCAATGTACAGCCAAAACTATGATAGCTGGAGCCTTAAGATATGCAGGGTACCTTAATAACACTATGTAGCAGTGCAATAAGAAAGGATTTTGTAAAATAATGGTTTTCAGGGTTGAAAATGGTCAAAGTAAGGGGTTCACTCCCAGCATAACAGATAAACAGCTGGTTCGAATCAAAAGCTTAGCTACACAATTCTTTATGAGGCCTATACTGAACTAACACTTATATTCATTACCATAGCAACCAAATTTGTTTAGTTTAGGTTAAAACAAACACAAACAAAAAATTTACGAAAAATGCTTACTATATTATAATTTGAACATCTGTTGTTACATATTAGAAATAAAACATCTGATTCGGATCAGCTTGACACAATTTTAGGTTAAGCTTATACTGAACCGACACACATTTCTTGAAAGCATTTGGGTTTATTACCATAGTAACCAAATTAACAAATTTAAAATCAGGAAATTATTTTTCACAACCAAATTTTTTAGGTTAGGTTAATAAAATGAAAACAAATAAACGAAAAATTCTTGGTGTATTATAATTCAAATATCTGTTGTTACATATTACAAATAAAACAGCTGATTTGGATCATAAGCTTAAGGGTCTGCTCCAGTAAACGAGAAAGCAACCGGAAATGAAAGTGCTTCCCACTATATCCCTATCTAAACAGTGCAATTTCTTGCAGCTGAACGCTTTGACATTGCCTCATTTCAAACCATTTTATAAGTCTATCTTTTGTAATTGAGTGTTGAAAAACAAACTGAATATTCTTTATAAAATTTCGGATCCGGCTTGCAAATTATTTTTCATTATTAATTTTTGATTGGGAAAAAAATCGAACTTTGTACTTACAAAATGTCAATTACATAACAAATCAAAAGCATTTAAAAAAACTAAATTGCAAAACGGACGCGTATTGTGACTGTGCTTAAAATGAGACCTTGCAAACAATTTTATGATAAAAAATAAACGAATTAAATGGTTTGAAATTTAACATTGCTCTTATGGGATAAAAATCCAAGATGGCCGCCACTATAGCAGACCCTTAACACAATTTTAGGTTAAGCCTATACTGAACCGACAAAGGTTTATTGAAAGCGTTTGGATTTATTACCATAATAACCAACTTATCAAATTTAGAATCAGGTAATTATTCTTCACATCCGACTGTTCTAGGTTAGGAAATAGCAAACACAAACAACGAAAAAGGCTTACTATATGATAATACAAAAACCTATCACTATTAAAATTACTCCGACTTTATTCTTTACCAGGCCTATTTGACCAGTTTGAAATACTGCTTTACCTCACCACATTTTGGATATATTGTAAGTCAGCCATAACCTATACAACCTGCGTCGGAGGCACCAACTGTAACAGTCTGAACTAGCCACTCTGCTCCCCCATAATATAGAACAGATTTACATAATATTATAAATGTTAAAGTTAATATTTTAGCAAATAATTGGGTTTTTATCCGAGAGAAATTTGTGTGTGCTTGTAATTTTAAAACTTTTGTTTCAGCTCGTCCTACCAGATAGATAGATGGGCAGGTAGATTTTGAAGTTCCTATTTACCACCATTTACTTTGAAATTTATACAAGCTAAAAAATACCTTTTTCAAATTAAATTACACTGGAGTTATAACTCCGTTGTCACAGAACACTAAACACATTGCTTTGCAAACATTTAGAATAAATTAAAACACAAAATTCACGTATACCAAAGATCATGTACGGAGCAGAGGCATAACTACAAACTTTGGGGCCCTGGGGCAAGATAATTTTGGGGCCCACACAGGGGGAGTCTGGGGGGAAATGTTAGAAAATTAACCCCCAAAAACGTGTTTTAATGCATCCTAAAGGTCAAATTTACCACATTTGTAGTACCTGTGTGTTTATTTTGCACATGATACTAAATTGAAAATATTATATTGAAACAATGAACGATTTGCAACATTATTTACCCTCTATCTCTGTAACCTGTGTCATTCAGGCTACTACATAACTACACTCATAACTTAGGCTGTATGAACTGGTCTTAACAAACAACTTTACACTACATTTGTTCCATAATTAGTTTCAAGTAATTTAAATTATTTTCAACTTTTGATATTAAAATATGTAAAGGAAAGGAAGGTTTAAAGTTTGTTTAGATAATTATTGTAAAGAAAATAATACAACTGAGTATGGGACATGATTTGAAATTATCACACAAGTTCAAAACGAAAGCAAATGTATTGTTACAAGCAAAACAAAATAAGTTACATTACTATTCAAAACTGGAATCTTGTTTGTCCATTAAAATTCCTATTTTCTGAGGAAAATTCATCATGCCGAAATGTTATCAGGAAATAGTTTTACGAAGTTGACGGCTTCTGTTTGAACGTAATTTTCGCTTGATTTTAAAATAAATTCAGGTTGAACAATTTTGTACGTGTTCAAAAAGTGACTTCATTCCTTGAAATCGTGCGTCTAGTTGCCCACATAACGTGTCTATCATGGGACGTAAAAGACAGTCACTTTGAAGCAAGATTTCGGCTCTTGCAACCTTTCATCCTCGCTCAGTTCATAAAAGTGCTGCTTTGTTTCAGCTGTTCTTTTTTGGGCAAAACCGAGCTCTATACCCCAACACACACACACAATTGAAGATTCTTCACTAGTTTCGCTGTGAAATACTGTATCTTTTTCTAAAAGGGTCTAGGGGCCCCTGGCTTCAAAGAACTTTCTATTAAGTAAATGTTTTATTAATCACATTAAAAATTCATATTTTATAACAATTAAGTCGTTTTTGGATAGATTTCTCAGCAAATGACGTCCAAAATATACTTTTTTACATTTCCCCCATAGAAATCCAAGTAGAGCCATAGGGCCGGGGAATTAGTAACAACAATCAAAATGGTGAAAGTGATATATTTTATGTATCATTCGGGAAATAATTTGTGGATTATGTCAGTTATCGTGTCTATAAACTTTTGAGTGGATTATGGTTTCGGGGTCCAGAAGTCACCCCAACAAATGCAGGTACTTCGAAATTTACCTAAATTGCTTGTTTATAATTTCACATACTAAACAATATAGTTCTGTCCAATTTAAAATGTTTGATTGGATAAATAAATGTTGATTGATATTTTAATTTGTACAAGTAAAATGTGTATTGAAAGTCAATTCTAGTCTTAACGTACCATACCAAGATATGTATTAATAGTTATAGTATTAGTGTTTCCTCACATTTCCTTAGTTGTTGTAGCTCAAATTTAGATTGAATTTGTACGTTTACTTCACAGTAATAAAAACCTTTGTTGTGTAGAGCTGAATATTGATTTGTACAAATAATACATAGAGTATATAATTGTTTATCTGATAAGAAAATATTTATGAGAATAATCTTTCTGATAGCCTAATAATTGCCCAAATCCAATCTTCATTGAATTCTAGGGTTTACGCATTTATTTAACTATCAGCTAGGAGACAATTGTTCATTGTATTAGTCTTGTCAGTATTTAAATGTATTTAAAGCATTTAAAACTATTTTTTACTTCTAAAAATTGCATTCCTAATATAATAAAACGTATAAAAAAGAAAAGCACCTTAATCATCCAATAGATGGCAGTCTCATGGAAATAGGCATAACCAAGGGGGGTTTTAGGGGATATAGCCCCCCAATGTAAAATATATTTCGTACTTTGTTTACATTAAAATGCGCTCTTAAGTTTAACTTATTTTCAACACCTATGCAAATGTCAAGTTACAATAAATTATCAATATATTGCTGACGTTTTCTTCGGCCGAATTGGACACTGGCACTTTATTTTTTACACAATACAGTATAGTGTATGGCCTTTAACACACGGAGTTTTCGTCCGCCACGGTATATTTGCCGTCGCCATCATATCAACAGTGCCGCGAAGGAGAGTATTAGAGCATACACATTGGTCGGAAAAAATAAAGGATCGGTTTACTTATCGCTGACGGTAGCCGTGCTGTCACTACAATCGACGGATTTTCCACCGTCTCACCCGAAACAGTGGCGAACGTGACCAAATGCCTGCCAATTATTTTCCTTTAGTATTTTTTTCGTAGACTACTATCCTTCAGCCGCGGGTTGAGTTCGTCAAATGACGGGGTGAATTGAAAATACCCACAATATGCGGGTCGGCATGCGAAGCATGCAATGCTCCATGTATTGAAAATACTCAAAATACAGATGTTGGCGTCTAAAGCGCGTGATGCACTGTGTATTGAAAATACTCCCATTGCGGGGATGGCGTGCGAAGCACAAAATGCATTGTGTGTTGAAAATACTCCCATAAGGGGGTTGATACTCCCAAAAAACAACTGTTCGAATAGATAAGATACCGAGTTCAAATTTGGTACAGGCATAATTTATACCAAGTTTTAAGTGCCCCAAAAACGTAATTTTACATTTTTTCAATAAGTAACCGCCGTTTCGAAAGTACTGTAGTAATAAAAAAATAGAGTCCGTGTTTTTAGTGAACTGGTAAAACTTAGCATAAATAATGCGTTACTAATTAACCTGTGTTTTATGACTTGTTTATATGAAATTTAGCCTAGTTGTATTTTGTATCAACAACCATATCCCAAACCTGTATTGTAGCTAAATTAAAATGTTAAGGACGTAATTCATATCTTAGACATTAAGTAGTTTGACTATATCGGAAAACGCCTACCAATGTTTTAAATCTTCTTCAGGCCTACTGCATAACTAATAATTATATAACTGTTTTGCTTATAATTGAAAGATAATATAATCGGTACAGTAGAACCCCTCTTAACCGGCCTTGGATCAACCGGTCCTCGGATTAACCGGCCTATCCATGGAACAACAGAGTTTTTTTTCTCTTACAGATTATATTACTGTATCTGGTCAAAGTCTCCAACATTGTTTGACGGACATTTCGTGGAAAATAAAGCGTGGTGATGCAACTTTAGGCGTGCAATGTGTTAGTGTTGTGGCAGGCATAACAGGGGAGGGAGAGCGTGAGTTTGATTCCCCTCTTGCTTCCGCGGCAACTGTATTTTTTCTTAGAAGCAAAATTGACAAAGCGGCATCCTTTGTTTCTTTTTCTTTGTCTGTTGCTTTGTCGAAACCTTTACTAAATTTCTTGTGAGCAAATTATGTAATACTTGTAACATATTGCGTAATACGTTGAGCAGCAAAAAGATTCGACGGCATTGGATGTGATGGACGTACGAAAATGGAGAGACTTGGCTTTAAAAAAATGTTTAAAGGTGAAAGAACATAAGAAAATAACTGATTTTTTAAACAATGATACAGTATATGTAAATTCAGTTTTCAAAGTTTATGTAAGTTTAAAATGTTTAATTTGATGGTGTCTGTTTATATATGTTGTACATACAATAAAATGGGTTGCAACAACGTCTTATTTGCTTGTTAGCGAATTTCCATAGGAAAAATGAGCTATTACAGTGGCCCTTATGGTCAGACCCAAGGTCGGGACTAGCAAGTGAGCACCGATCATGGTCCCCAGAACATGTTTGAGGGTATCATTAAAAATCATATATATGTGTTCGTACTCTAGCGGCCGCATTTTAAGTCCGATTTGGTTCAAATTTGGTATACATGTTGGTTGTCTATGTCGCTCGGACGAGTTCGTTAGCCAAAAAAATCCAACAACCGGAAGCACGTTTTTTGACCGGAAATAACTATTTTTTAGATTTTTCCTACGAGAATGAAATTTTTTTGAGTTTTTTCTACAAATATAAATGTAGGATGTTATTCTGCACATTTTGTTTATTTACGCGACCCTTTAGCTCGCTTGGTTCTCCCAAAATCGATCAAAACGTAAATTAGCATAAAAGTACCCGATTCGAAGCCAAGTGGTGCAAACTCGCGAGGCCACTATTCGCAAACAAATTCTACTAATATATTGCGTACACACAGACAGCTGTTCAACGCCTTCGTGAGTAGAACAACTTCACAAATTGTTGGTTGAAACCCTAAAATATAGGCCTATAAACTTTATTTTGGAAATTTGCTTAACTCACGTCAGCGGTCCAGCTGCGTGGTCGAATTATTTTTTAACAAAAATCTATTTTTTACGGGTACCTCTGATCAACCGGCCAAACAGGTAACTGGCTAGGGTCTCGGTCCGACCAGACCGGTTAAGGAGGGGTTCTACTGTAATTTTATTTTAGGGAAAATGTTCACTAAATATTTAATGTGGAATTATATATTAGGCAGATTACAAATTTCAATAAATAAGTGTTGACCTTTATTTAAATGCTTTGTATTATTTAAAAATAATGTTTTTATCAACTTGTAAATAATTTCATAACAGAGTGTTCCAGTAAGTTTCTGCCACATTACACAGTTTTATTCTCAGATCGAAATAATCGTGAGTTTTATAAAAACATGTAGGAGCAATTATTGTATAAATAAATAATTTGCAATTAATTACGTTTGTAGTTTTTTTTACCTTAACCCTCAACGCGTCAGTTGCTTTCTACCACTCCTTGGTGACAGTGGAGTATGGCATACTCATCCTTTTCGAGTTCCGTGATTTTTAGCCTGTAAACCACTAAAACGTGCGATTACCATATCCTGTATGTCCAGTATCAAACAGTGGGTTCTTTTAACCCTCAAAGTGGCAGACTGCAGTCTCTCGGCAGCAAATGCAACCCGCTCGAACCTTAGCGAGAATTTGCATGATTGATAATTTAATCCACTTAAAATCATCCAATAGTAATAAAACTGGCACCATTGGAAAGGAAATGAATTAAACTTTAATTTTTGTATATTTACATTACAAAACATAAAACGTATATTTACATACGTAATCATCATTTTAAAATATGCATATCGTGCTACAGCTATTTCCGCGGGCGAATCTGCATACAATTGTACTGTTATTTCCCACTTCTTCAACGTTGAAGCCACCCTACTGAAGTATTTATATTGAGATTATAAAGCTACCATTGGATTCTTCAAGATTTTATCTTTCTAATGGTGCCTTCCAATCAGATGTCACTATTTTACAGGATGTATTCATACAATGTCTGTAAACCCTTGCGATTAGACAGGTTTTCAACCAATGAAAAAGCCTATTTGTCAACAGGTATTACACATACTAAATCAAATGTTTTGACAGATGGTTTTACACCATTTTGTAGAGAAAATACTGACCTTTCTAACGGTGGGAATTGAACTAGAATAAACCAGTTTTTTTTGTTCGTCTAGACAGTAGTAAAAAGTACATGATTAGAGCGATCTGTTGTGACCGATTGCTCCGTCTTGTTCCCACGTAATTCAAAGCACCCTTTTTGTAAGACCTTTACCGACGGCAAAATTTCATTTGATTCATGTCATTTTGTTATTCAAATAAAGATAACTCAAACACTTTTGTGAACTGAGGAAAGACAATTATACCATTCTTTTCTTTGGTTTATCCTCAACACTTTGTTATAATAATATTTCATTTTTGGGCAAAGCACATATTAGTAAATTACGTTTCAATCTAGGCCTAGGTTTGTTAGCAGTCGTGTATTTGGAACATAAAAAATGTTTTTTTTTTTTTTCAAAATAAGAAATTTGAAATTGATAAATGTTTTTATACATTCTATTTAGAACTAAATTACTAAACTTTTTTACGCTTACGAAAAAATACAAAAAATGTTTACTACTTGTTATGTAGGCCTAAATTTGAACTTTTTCCTTTTGTTACCGAACATTTTTAGTTTCTTGAGCTAATAACTTTTACAATTTCAAAAGAAACTAATTTTTAGTAGCATATTTGGATTCTTTGAAGTTTCTTCTACAAAAAAGCTATGGAACACTTTTGGATTTGGGTTCATTTACTATTTTTGGCGAATTTTTAAAAATATGGTTGCAAAACGATATAAACGGGCTTTTCAATTTTAGCTTTAATGATGCCACTTCTAGGGTTAAAGTTTAATAGAATGAATAGGTTTGCAATTGTCAAAAAGCAAGAAAAACTTTATTTGTCGAAAAAGTGCCAGACAAGAAAACAAAGCACAGGAGTAAAAATATAGTACAGTAGAACCACGCAAATCCACCACCAATGAGACCAAGAAATTGGTCGGATTATCAGAGGAACATATTTATTTACATTAAAACGCAATAAAACAAAGTTTTAATCGAAAATACAGAACAAGAATGATGCAAAACACAAACACTGTACGGTAATTCATGAAACACTAAAAAGTGTTATGTTCTTGTTGTTTTTCAGGTAGAAAAATGTCTATAGTATTCTTTTACTTAGTAGACGACAAAGTAGCCTTTACATTTACATTCTTTCCTTTCCCACGTGCAGGGCTTTACTCGTAATTTTTCCAGTACCAGAACTGACCGTAAGTGACAAAAAGGGGGTCCGGAAATTTTTTGAAATTTTCATTTCTAAAACCCATACTTTACTTGCCTTTGGTTAGTTTAAGGGTGCAGATAAATGAGATAATATGCTTACTTTTATAAGAAAAGTACATTTGTATAAAAAACTATTTTTATACTCGTACAGGCCTATTATAGCACATAGCAAATTTTCGAGACACATACTATTATTTTATCGGAGGGTTAATTAAAAACTTGGTAAAATGTCTCTTATTTAGTCAATAGCCTTTATCAAAAATTTAAATCCTCGTTAAAAGACTGTAAACCTAAACACATTTTATGTATCAAGAAATGACTTTTCTTGTACAAGAACAATTAAACACATGCAAGCCTATCACGAGAACACAACACAGATGCTTGTTAGTGAATCATTCTAACGACACTCAAAGTCACAAAACTAAACACCATCAGAATCTTAACGTCAAAGCGACAGCCACTCAGTGCCAGTTTTTGACGGTTTGCGAGAGGTAGCCTGTACCGGGCAACCTGCGGCTGGTGTTCAGGTACAGTATTTACATTTAAATATTTTCCTCTTTCGACCTTGTATTTCTGACGGCGTTTGTCAGTGTACAACCATTGTTTGTATGTATTCCGTGTTGTGCTCTCATTTGGGATATTTATTTTTAACTAATTAACCGTGAAATTAAATGAGTTATTCGATAAATATTAATTACTAAATATGGTAAAAATTAGATCATTTTTGTTCTTATTTTTATTACAATAATCTCATCAATATGTTATAAACTTTTTCATGCCGAAAAAGGTAATATACAAATTTAAGCATCGCTGGTTTTTCGGCCGCCTCGACTCTGAATCATCAGTCTCTTATTTCTAGTCGTTCGCAGCTCTCGCCGAACATCAAAGGCATGCCGCGAGGCTTCCAAAAGGGTGCTCCCAAATTGTCCCATTACGATTCTGAGCTGAGGGACAATGTGGGAGACTTTACTGTAGTTGTGTAGTTGGCTCGCATAGTCTCAACGTACTGTAGTGCTTGAGGCTTTTGATTAGCGGACTAAGCCGAGTGTGACTGAGGGAGCGGATGGTTCAGTGCAATGTTAAATCAAAATGTAAACAAATTTTAAAAAATCAGTACCGGCACCAGTAAACTCCTGCCCACATGCGATCTTACGAAGATTTGAGTGTGGTAATGTTCGTATCGACTTTAGACTTCTAGAAAACTCTATGCCCGGGATTACTTGCTTGCTAGCGCGTAAGCAAATCAATTCACAACCTTTCCACATACAGTAGACTCTTTCCCGCTTGTGGCTCTTTCCGACAAGAAAGCGCCCAAATGTATAGGCCTCTACTCTCGATTTAAACGTATCAACGGTCTACTAACTCTTATCGGCAATGATGAGTCAGCGAGTCACATGACTATACAGGGTGTATCAGAGCGGGTGGCCGGCTTGTTTAGCAGCATTGAATCGAGAATACTTAGACATTTAGGATAAACTGATAACCCCCTATTTTGACCCCAAGGAATTCAGGGAAAATGTTTTCAACCCTCTTAAATGTCTCAAAAGGTAATTTTTTGGGGGAGGGGGTTGGTTTTTGGGAAATTTTCAAATGTAAAGGTAGGTTGTGTTGTACGCCATTTTAATGGTCTCGGTTCCCTGATCATTAAAACATTTTTTTTTTTCATTTATCTTGCACCGTTAATACAGGGTGGCCCGAAACATCATAAAAACTTAAGTTTACATATCTTTTTACATCTGACATAAATTTTTTTTTTAACAGCTACAATTTTTAAAGTACATTGACAAAGATGTGACCTTTCAAACAATACCTAATTTTGGTAGGTTTTCTCACATTTTTAGCAGGTTTCAAAATTTACAACTTTTAGAAGTTTAAAAATTCAAAATTTTCAAATTGCAATGTGGGTCATCTTACATATCAAATTGAAGCCCTTACAATTATCAACATTTTTCATTTTTGAATTTTTTTCATTTCTCTACTGGCTTAAAATTTACAGAAAAATATTGTTTTTCTTAGAATTACTGAGTTTTTGTACCAAAATTAGGTATTGTTTGAAAGATCACATCTTTGTCAATGTACTTTAAAAATTGTAGCTGTAAAAAAAAATGTTTATATCAGATGTAAAAAGATATGTAAACTTAAGTTTTTATGATGTTTCGGGCCATCCTGTATTGACGCTGCAAGATAAATGAAAAATTTTTTTTTTAATAATCAGTGTACCGAGACCTTTAAAGTGAGGTACAACACAACCTACCTTTACATTTGAAAATTTCAAAAAAATGGGGCCACTTTTGGAGCATTTTAGAGGGTTGAAAATATTTTTCCTGAATTCCTTGGGGTCGAAATAGGGGGTTATCAGTTTAAACTAAATGTCTAAGTATACTCGTTTCAATGCTATACAAGCCGGCCACCCGCTCTGATACACCCTGTATGTACATTACTTTTGATTTAAACTGCTTTTAAGGCCTAAGATTGCGAACGACGCGGCCGTAGTGGTGAGATGCACGCGCTATTCCAATCAGGAAGAGGCAGTTGTCATGGCAACCTGTGCACCCCGTATTACCAGTTTCTGATAAATCGCTTAACATTGCAAACAGGTGTATTGCGATTTTTTTTGGAATAAGTGAACCAGTTGCTTGATGAGACACCGAAAACATAAATTACTAATTAATTTACCTTGTTTGTGAGGTGATACTGCCGAACAATCCTTTAATGTTTATGAAAAGTAGTCTATTACTACTTTATATGACGCATTTCGACTATCATTCAGTCATTTTCAAATACATAAAACACTTAAACAACACAAAACGAGTTCACATTTAAAATATATGGGCGACGTGCGTTGCCGGTAACCGTTCACGAAGCACTAGATTAAAGCACTTGATCGTCAATAATTAAAAGTCACCAGATCAGGGTCTCCGTTATTGAGTGGGGGTATGTACACAATCTATACATCGTGAGTCACAGGAATGGTTTCTATTTTGGCAATCAAATCAAAAATGGTATGGGATTGAAATTTTAATTTATTGTTCAGTAAATGGTCGGGATTATGTTTTTGCACTTTATAAATGTGGAACTCCTCCAATGCATTCATTAATATTCCTTTGTTACATCGGTGTAATATTTTTTAATTTGTGTCAATATCTGTGTAACTATGGTTTGTGTCAAATGTTCGGTGTATTTGGAGTCTGTCTTGTAGGTGGCGGATCGCTTAGAGGACGGAACGTGCTCTCTGAAGCGGGTTTTAAACGTGTGTCCAGTTTGGCCTATGTACGTTTTTGGGGACTCGTTGCATGTTAATTGATATACCCCACTGCTGTTGAAATGGTCCGGATCTCTTGTTTTGGTGGTTTTAAAACTTTTTCTAAACTATTATAGGTCCTATAAGCCAGGTGGTAACCTTGTTTGCGGAAGATGTTATGCGCAGTATGTTCTAGGGCTTTATTGAAATAAACACCAATGAATTTAGGTTTGGGGTAGGTGGCTCTGTTAACTTTTCTCTTTTTCATTTGCTTTCTCATTATGTTGTCAATGATTGAAGTGCTGTAATCATTGGAAGCGGCAATATATTTTATAGTGTTGATCTCCTGCTTGAAATCTTCTGAGTTCATGGGGATGCTTAATAATCTGTGCACTAAACTATTGTACGCTGCTAATTTATGCGATATGGGGTGGTTGGAAGATGCGTGAATGGTGTGGTCAGTCTGCGTGGGTTTTCTTTAAATTTTAAACATATGTTTACGTTCAGACTTGGTGATGGATATGTCTAAGAAGTTCAGTTTCTGTTCGTGTTCTATTTCGCTGGTGAATTTAAGGTTGGGGTGAACTTTATTAAGGAAGTTCAACATCAAATCGGTTTGTCGTGGATTACCGTTATATAAGCAAATGATGTCATCCACATATCTAAAATAATAAATTATTTTCTTGTGGTGGTTGTTATGGTCGGTCATAATATTGGTGGTTTCAATGTGATTCAAAAATATTTCAGCCATAATGCTAGACAACGGAGAACCCATGGCCAATCCTTGTCTTTGGACGAAAAATTTATTATTAAACGTGAAATAGTTCTGTGCCAAGCAAACGTTCAGTAAGTTGATCAATTCGCCTATTGATTCGTTTTTTAACTTATTATTTAAGCGTAAATTCTTCTCCAATATTGACACTGCTTCGATGACCGGAACGTTGGTGTATAAGTTCACAATGTCGAACGAAACTAATGTAGCTCGGTCAGGGATGGTGACATTTTTTATTTTATTGATGAGGTCCAAGTTATTCTTAATGTTAAATGTATTTTTGAAGGTGACATATTTCCTTATTATTTTGTCCAAGGTTCTTGATATTCTGTAAGATGGCGCATTTCTTAAGTTCACGAGAGGTCTTATAGGGTAATTCACTTTATGTATTTTAGGTAAACTTTCGAGGTGTGGAATTGCGGGTTTAATCATTTTGGCGAATGTTTTCTGTGATTCTGACAGTAGGTGGCTGCTCTTATTAATTGCTGACTTTACATTATCATTAAATGTCTTTGTGGGGTCATTGTTTACTTCATTGAAAACATAAACAATAGCTGGTATGGCGATAAGGTCGGACTAAGCGAGGAGTTGGTTTATCCGAGGTGGGACTAGCGGGGTTCTACTTGGTGCATAGTAAAAAAATTAAGCCCTTGGCTAAAACAAGAACTGTTCATAAGGTGGTTCATCAGATTAGGCAGAAATGAAGCAAACGATAAAATATCCATGGAATACATGGTGCAAACACTCACTTTTCAGAGGTACAGCTACAGTGACAGGTCAGTATGGCATACTCACTAGGTATTAGAAATAAACGGTATCAGGAAACTGACACATACTTTCTCCCTCAAATTACTATAACATACTTTACCTTTTCATCAGTAGAATAATAATTCAAAATACCAATTTTTTTATTTTTAAGAGTAATTTTCTCATAAAATAACGGAAAAACCAACTTTTTTCAAAAACGGCTCGAACGATTTTGATTAAAATTTTACAGTACTTAAGGTCCCTAATAAACTATAAAATTTTAATCGAAATCGTTAGAGCCGTTTTTGAGAAAAGTTGATTTTTCCGTTTTTTATGGGAAAATCACCCTTAAAAATAAAAAATTCACAAAAATGAAAAAAACGCCTGAAGATACCGTGGATTAGTACCTCCATACGAAATTTCATCAAAATCAGACGACTGGTTTGGGCTCTAGGTCTGATAACATCCACACACACAGACATCACTCCGAAAACCACTTTTTTAGTTTCAGCGGGACCCAAAACAAATATTTCCACCAAAAACTAAAACTCGAAAATTTTGACGAATACAAACGTCTCCGCAAAACTAATTTCGTCTTCGATAACTTCTTTTTTCGGTAAAACTTTTTTCGGCGAATCATAATAAGGACTATCAGCAAACACTACCTTCAACCTGTTAAAAAACCAGTTGAAAGATATTATTATTATGACTTGGTATTACAAAAAATAATGAATTTAGGAGGGGAAGAAAGACATGTAAGATATTATGATCCTGATAGGCCATTAAGTAGTCTGTGTTATTCCAGATGTTAAAAAACATAACGAACACGTGTTGCAACACGTCCCACGGAAGCGCGATGACGTCATCCAGTGCATATGATGCCATTCGGCCTCAATGGCTGCTTCGCTTCGCTCGCAGTTGGAAAATTCGCTAAAGAATCTCGTTAATCTTTGGCTCGTTTGTACATAGGTGACCGAGCATAAATCAGCTGTTTTATTTGGCAGGGGACTCAAACTCATTAAACATTATCTTCATAAGATTAACAGGGGAAATTTGAAGGATTGTGTGCCGGAGCTCCTTCTCGGGTGAATAGCAGCTGATTGGATCTTAAATTTGATGCAAAATCGTTAGTTTGAAATTAAATTTTCTACAACTTTTGTATCTATAATTTTTTTTATCTCTTTTACCGTTTTCTTGCTAAATGCGCTCAAAGTGGGAAAATTAAGAAATTCAAAAAATTGAAAAAATCGTTCCCGCCCAAAAGGTGCTTCCAAAATTTTAAAAAAATTCAATTCTGGCAATTTTCCCTAAAGTTTCTCGTCGAGAGCTTTAATTCAAGTATAAGGTTGAGGGGGGTCCGATTACGGGAAGTGCCTATTAATTAATGTCAATGAATCAGTGTTACCGTCTAGCTTTATATAAGTAGATATCAATGTAAATGATATATATAATACAGAAGCAGAAATTAATTGTAGGTTTAATTTCTCATAGGCCTACAACTTATTTTACTTGGAGCTGCATTATTATAGTCTCACTTGTCCCGATATACGGTTAATCCGGAGGGGATTAAAAAAGGTGTTACTAATTAAAGGGATCAGGGAAAATACTGTCTATCATCATTTTTAAGATATAACATTTTTAAAGTTTGACTAAATCCATAAATCATGTCTTATCAAAAATAACGAAGTTTACTTATAGAACAAATTAAGCTCTAAAGTGAAGAGTTTACGAGATATTTGCAAACAAACCTAAAGAACACAGTTTTTACAACTTCCACCCCCAAACCCGACGCTATTTCGGTGGAGATTGTTTACAACATTTAGA
The DNA here is from genome assembly GCA_018207615.1 of Philaenus spumarius. Classification (NCBI taxonomy): domain Eukaryota; kingdom Metazoa; phylum Arthropoda; class Insecta; order Hemiptera; family Aphrophoridae; genus Philaenus; species Philaenus spumarius. The sequence goes on along the minus strand of JAGFPH010002871.1, from coordinate 17,647 downwards.
GCAAAGGATAATGAACAATTTCCAACAATCGGACTTTTGTTTTTTGGATCCACAGTTTGGGTATTTTTGGTCTAATTTGACTGTACTATAATACAAATTTAAAGATCCCCATTCGTTTAGCTTCGGAAACATTCGTACATCTTCGAATAGCGTATAAACATATTCGATTATTAATTTCTTCATTATAATACTAACCACTTTTAAATCATTTGATATATCAATATGAAATAAAAGCAATTAGAAGATAATATCTTTGTATTTTTATTTATATCAATAATAATTTATATAAACAAAATTTTAACAAATAGGCCCACAAAAATCATATATATCTAAGTTACCCTTATTGTACACATTTACGGAGTTAAAAATTCCCTCAGCATAGTTAAGTAAGACCAAGGTCTCTAGAAAGGAAAGGTTACCTCATAGTCATGTAAACAAACTCAAACCCCTCGACCCGTTCCCTGTCCAGTGACGTCATCTATAGTATAAAAACACCACGCTACCATGAAAGATGTATGTTTCGTCGAACAAATCACCTCATTTTTTTAAAAATAGATGTATTAAACTATTTTCGGGGTTGCAGTTTTTTTAAATGATACTTAAGTTACACATTTCAACATTTGTAATTGTAAGAATATATCTTAACCTTTTCAAAAACATGTTTATGTCATTAATTTGCAATTTACAATAATAACAAAAGTATAATCATACAAAT
>JAGFPH010002871.1:0-16532 GCA_018207615.1 Philaenus spumarius | reverse complement strand
TTCTCAGCCTATTCTAGGTTAGGTCACTGTAGTAAGTAGTAGTTACTCAAGGTCTATAGAAAGGAAAGGTTACCTCATAGTCATGTAAACAAACTCAAACCCCTCGACCCTATGGTGGAACTGAGCCTCTATATATATAAGTGGATAAGTGTAATTCAAGTGTTTTTGTGAACTTTTTGTGTATATAAAGTGTTTGGGCTTCATGCTTGTAAGCAAAGCCTTTTGGCATAAGCCAATAAAGCCTTATTTGGCATAGAAAAAAAAAAAAAAAACCCCTCGACCCGTTCCCTGTCCAGTGACGTCATCTATAGTATAAAAACACCGCGCTACCATGAAAGATGTATGTTTCGTCGTACAAATCACCTCATTTTTTTAAAAATAGATGTATTAAACTATTTTTGGGGTTGCAGTTTTTTTAAATGGTACTTAAGTTACACATTTCAACATTTGTAATTGTAAGAATATATCTTAACCTTTTTAAAAACATTATGTTTATGTCATTAATTTGCAATTTACAATAATAACAAAAGTATAATCATACAAATTTTAATTTATATTTTTACTGACTAAAATTTAAAATAAAAAGCTATCTTGGTAATACATTTTAAATCATATAACTAAAAATCAGTCATTAAAATTGTATTTAATATTTTTTACAGAATAAAAAAGAAAAAAAATGCAATCACGATAATACATTTTAATCTATATATATAAAAGCCAAAACCCACTGACTCACTCATCACGATTTCTCAAAAACTACCGAACGGATTGGAATGAAATTTGGTATGTAGCTTCCTCTAGGGCCATAGGTGCTAAGAGGAATAATATTTACTATATTTGTCGGCTCGTTTGCATTTCTGTATCCATTGCTTCTGATAAGTAGTATTCATTGGAAAGCTAAATATAAGTATGACACAAAAATTAAACACTATAAAGGCTAAATTGAATACACCATTCTAAATACTTATACTTGTCTTTTTGTAAATAAATACTTATAACTAAGTGAATGAACCACAAGTATTTGTTTTACTTGTATTTTAAATAAGTATTCTTTTTACTTACTATTAACATTTATTTTAAACTACAAAAATAAACTTATCCTCGTAATTACTTCTTTTTGTGTCGGTAAAGAACGTAATTACTTGTACTTGTAAGTAATTTTGTAAGAACTTGTAAGAAATATTTTTTGAATTGCTAAAATAAAATAAAATGAAATAAAATTCTATTGAACAAATCCCGATTACTAGGAATTGGTTACACACCAATTTGTATACATGTTTTGTTTTGGTAGCATAATTATTTTGATTGTTTTTGTAAACATTATTAATTTGTGAATAACCTAAAATAATTTGTAAATAACAAGCAAAAGATAAATATATCAGAATTAATAAAATAGCATTCTAAAATGTATCTCTGTATGATAGCCTACATATAAATTGTATGGAGTTTATTTAATTGGGTGGCAGTATTTTTATTGAATATGTAGGCCTATATTTAACATTCCTTGCATCAACTGTAAATAAAATATATTAGTATATTTGTTTGTTTTTTTTAACACGCTTTGTGTGGGAAGTTTATGGGGTTTAATAAGCTTCAAGTCACCAGGTGGGCATACTGAACAAAAATTTATTTTCTACAATTTTAATGCAAAAGATAGCCACAGAAACTACTTTTAAATCAAAATATTAAGACAAAAGAAAATTATAATAACATTTTATATGAGTAAGTGGTATTATATTATTTACTATTACAATAGAAACAAAAAATATCTAGGCCTACCTGTGAAATGATATATCAGTTCTTCCTTCTAGTTTTGCTTTTGCATAATAATATTTGCAAGTTGCAACCGCACAAATGGAACCACCTTTAGGTTTATTAATTGATTTTCTATCCATTGTAGGCCTAAATAATATATTTCTTCTACCTACACTTCTAAAACACTTTATATACACTAATTTAACGCGTATAAACGTAAACGACAGAGCTTTGATAGCTTTGATCACTGTCTAGGTATACTAACAACTACGTCACAGCCCCCACTCCACTTTTTTTGATATTTCCCGAATGAGGTAACCTTTCCTTTCTAGAGACCTTGAAGTAAGACTACATAAATGTTGTTGTTTTTAAATAGCATTTTTTAAATGATAGATTGTGTATCTCATTAATTTGCTGCGATTTTTCACGGGTTCTTACTAGTATAATATAGGCCTACAACTTAATGTACTTAGTAACTTTTACCTATACACGGACGAAATATGATTGTATGTTAATCCTATTAACAATTCAACTCACTTAATTTGTGTCTGTGATAAATTATACTGATAATATTATAATTATTACTACGTTAGTAGTAATTGTTAGTATATCTCTCCTTTGGTCGAAATTCGACCAATTTTGATAGTAATGTGACAAAATTCAACTTGTTTTTCAAGTAGTACGTTAATTAATTGGAATTTATTGTATGTCAATAATTATATAATCAAAATGATTTCATTTAATTGTTTGATGCGGTTAGTATGGAAAAATCACTTGTGTGGTAAAATATAAACCCATGCTGTACAAAAATTTATTTTTATATTCATTATACAACCAACTGCATAAAATGACAGATAACACAGTGAATTCGGCTAATCATCAACAGAAGTTTAGGTTAGGCCTAATTTATTTTATTTTAATTGTCTTTAAAGGCAATATATACACATAATTTTTGTTTTCTGCACATCTATGGCACAGTACCTTTCGAATGATATAAGCTTCATTCCTCTCCTTTTATAATGAAGTACCAGGAGACCGAGCTAAAGCTCGATTATAAGCAGGGCTGTGATTTCAATAATACATATTGGATTATTGAGTTTTGAGGTTAGGCCTATAACATTAAACAACTAAATAAAGGGTATATACAACATTAGGCTTACCTGTAATAAAAATACAGTTTAAAGGATTAACCATAATCTCAACCCTATGCCTCAGAAATAAGTCAGGCCTAAATTAAAGTTTAATATTTCAATATCGATTTAGGCCTAGGGCCTAGTTCGCTCACGTCAATAACTATTATTGCAAATTTCCATGAACATCGTTTAGGTTAGGCCTATAACATTAAACAACTAAATAAAGGGTATGTTTATTTAGCAGAAGTATTCGTTGCCAAGAGGTAACTATAAATAGATACAACATTAGGCTTACCTCTAATAAAATACAGTTTAAAAGAATACAGATGATTATTGTAATGGCATTAAAAACATTTGCATCAGCTGTGCTTCGTTTAAAAGAAAACAGATGATTATTGTAATGACATTGAAAACATTTGCATCAGCTGTGCTTTGTATTGTTTAAAATGGACAAATTTCACTTTTTAATTTAATAAAAAGACGTAGAAAACGAATTTTCCCAGACTGGTGACCATTTCCAATCGATTTCTCGTGGCCAAAAGCCCCATATAAAATCAAAAAGTCAAAAATCCTTAGACGGAGATTCCAGATCCATTTAGCAGACAGACAATTATCTCTCGCTTTAAAAGATAAGATACTAAAAAAAGGTACTACAAAATATCGATGTTCAGTTATATAATGAAATGATCAATTATTGTTTTCTCCTTTCCTAAAGCAAAACCAATAATTGCAACAATATTTCTTGTAGATGGTTTTGCCTAAAGTCTGTACAATTGACTAACTTCTAAAATATTTCAATTTGTTATGTTGGTTGTTGTTGATTGTTTCCGCCATTCTCATTTAATTTTGAAGACTGCTTGCTTAAACTTTATTTATTAAGGAATAACAACTGTATTCTGTTAACATCTAGGTTATAGTTAATTAGTTAAATAAACACTGTAAAGATAAATACTGAAAGATCTCAAGCTAAGTTATAAATACCTGTTATTTTGTTCTTTTTAATTTATCAGTGTGTAAAACAAAAAAGGTAAGACTAGGCCTGTAGTCCAAAAGGAGTATAACCTAATACAATTTAAACTTGGGCTTATGAGAATAAACACGATATAAGTTAAATAATAAAACATACAGTTTCTTACAAAAAAGTTACAGATATAAATGGGTCACTGATGCCTGTGACTATAGAATTTTTTTTTAAGAAACTGTTCATTTTATTATTTATAATTATAACCTAATTTAAACTTATGAATTGCTATTAAATCATGTGGTTGGAGACTCTAATTGCATCCTATTTCATCAGTCCAATAATATAACCTAAGCTATTAAATAGAATTGTTGTTATTTAGTAGAAGTAAGTCTGACATCAATGAAGCAAAATTTTAGAATAGCCTACCACTACATCTTTTATAGGCTAATGGTTGAGTTGCATCTTCAGCTGATGCTATTTGCTATTTTAACAAGTATGTACTGGTATTCTAAAGTTCACCAATAATGATTAATGAACCTACAGTTTATGTAGGTAGGCTGTAAAAAACAACAGATTATTATTATAGCAAAGAAAGTAGTAAGCCAATTCACCACCTTTCCTAGAGATAATAATATGCCTCCGTATTTACAATACTGCATTATAGCCCTTATAATATTAATGTGAAAAATCTTGTGTGGTAGCCTAACTTATTTTGTAGGCCTATTACATTACACCACAACCAAGTTTCTTAAATCAAAATATAAGTCTGTCTATTTGTCTATGTAGTTAAATATGCTTCAAGTAATTGACATAGGTTTCAGAGTGCCTCCGTTGCTATCGTATGCCAGCAGGTTATTTAGTTTAGGTTAAAAACCTAAAGGAATAATGTTCAATAAATAACATAGATTCAAACTTTGTAGGCCTAGGAATGAACCAATACAAATTATTTTTGAAATTGTTCGCTAAAAAAATGAAAATAGCCTATATACTATTGTAGACCTTGCAGATTTTTTGTTCCCAAGTTTTTTCAGTCTATTTGAGTAAGATTTTTTGTTATTTTTCATAGTTATAAAAATCAGTAATTTAGGCTATTTTAAAATCTTAGGCCTACTATAAGAAGTAAATAGTTACAAGAATCCGAAGGAAGATATTAGGCGACTGTGTAGCATACAGTAGGCCTACCAGGTACCGGTACCAGGTACCGGTACCTAAAAATTAAATGGAAATCTGTTCATTCTTGATTAAAAATAAGTTTGTCATTAAAGTAGGCCTACATAGTTTAGTTTGGAGTGATGACATGATAATTCTATTATACAGCTTTTAAACTAGAACTGACTTATATAAGACCAGCTTATTTCTGCCTGACTTAATATTCCACCTTGTAAAAATGTTTTGCTCGTTTACATAAGTTACCTTCACTCAATGCACATATCCAATATTGCAAGCCTGAAATACTACACTGTACATTTTCCCAGGCCTGTGATGTGCTCCCCTGCTTCTAGCTCACTGAGAGGCCAATCTGCAACTCTACAGTTATGTACAGGTAGGGGAGAGAGGGTCGCTAAGTTTTGAAGGCTTCTAGAAACCACATTTGTTACTTTTGAGAAACAAAATTTTGTAAAGCAGGCCCAACTTATCAGGTAATGCAACCGTAGTTTCAAAAAACATTATTTAAATTTCCAAAAAAATAGAAGGTTAATGTTTTATAAAAAAAGTAATTTTGCCCGGTTTTGCCTCACTAGTGAAGGCATGTTAAAACCTGGTAGGCATTTTATTCTTATGAAAAAATAAAAATTATACAACTTTACAAAAAATTCATGTATTTTTTACTAACACAACTTAACTATTTGTTATAAGAAACTGTCTGGCACAAGTTGCAAGCGAAATAATGATCTTGTTCTTCAGCCCCAAAGCAGCTTTCATGGGCCCACCCATGATGCACTGGATCCACTACTATACTTGGAATCCGTTTAAAGCTCAATGCAGTAAATATAGGCAGAATTTGCATCCTCTTCTTCACTGGAATCACACCACACTTTATCCTTCTTTTTTTTTTTTAACGCTTATTTTCTTTTTGTGTCATTTTGTCATCTGTAAAAAGTTTTCTTTTCTTTGATTCTTTTTTCTTTTCCTCGGCTTTTCCTTTTCCGTTCTTTTTCTTTTCTTCTAAAATGCTGTCTGTAGTTCAAGCTTGTATGGGAGTCTGTCGAAAATACGGTCTGATAGGGTTAGGAGTACTTGTACCCTTACCCGGGTTCAAACTCTATGTTAATATCATAGGGACAGATCAATAATATCAATGCATCGTGGTTCAGTGGTAATAATTATTTTAACATTAATTTATTTGTACGCCTTTGCAATTATAGATAACATACATCTCTTATACTAGGTATTGACCTTTACCGTATAAGACAGACTGGATTATGGTATTGGCAACTAAAGCGTGTTACTTTTATGTGAATAACCCCAAAACTCTGAATACAACGTAACTCTAACAATAGACTGAAATACTTTGGTTTGCTCACTCAGTGTGTTGTCTTCACAGGTGTCTCCTTCACTTGAGATCTCGATGGTCCAAACTTCGAGCTGAATTCCCCGTCTCGATTTCCTGGTCGCACTTTACACGGCGAACTGGCCCAACTTTCCGGCCCAACACACTAACAACAGACTGGCCCCGAATCTATGTTAAGCTCCAGTGTAGGCCTATATACCATCCATCGCTTCCTTGTTGTCATCTCCAAAACAAACCATAGCAAAGCTAGTTCCGTGTTCCGCGTTTAACGAACTTTCCCGCGACCTTGCTACAATTTCCGTGTTTATACCGTACTTCTTTGTCCGTCTTACTGATTAATACCTTTACATACACAACACTAACTCAAATAACTAATATACTAAAATATATCTTTATTATACATTACAAAACATAACAGGTCAAAATTATAATTGCTAGCTCCAATCTTTCTTGACTCCATGACTGGAGGTTGGTTTTTCGCTTGTAGGTCCTAGGCATCCTGAGTCCTAAAATAAAGAAACATATTATATTAAACTGACGAACATTTTATAATAACCCTAACCCAAAGTAACTGTAAGAAAATTACAAGTTTTTTAAAGTTGTGATAGGTAGATTTTTTAGTGTTCCAATGAAACATTTAATATCAACATTCTTACCATCTACTTTAGTGAAATTCGGTAATTAAGATAAATTTCATAATAAAAATAATTATATCCCTAAAACATATCAATCGTTTTGGGTTATAAATGTTTTTATTATGAAATATATGAATGGAATTAAGTAAAAGTAACACTGATTATATTTTAAGAATCGTGGGATAGCACCGGGTACTACCCGATCTTGCCCAGCAGCTACTATCCGGTTTTAACCCGCACGTATAGTCTTTACAAAACATGGCGTATTCTAATTATGGAAATCGCTAAAGGCAATTATTTTGAATGAGAACGAAGGTAATTAAATGCTGTACAAAGACAGCAGCTACATACCCTTACTCTTGCAGAAACAGGATTGCAGTACTGTGAGTCTAGTTTTCTTGAAAAATTGTAAACAAAAATCATTAAAACTCGAATTATTTTATACAGCAATAAAACAGATGCGTCTGTTGACTTCATATCATTTCCGCTGCTCCTTCTTCAAAGTTGGAACGACTTCCACGCGATTGCAGTACATACAGAGGCTAGTAGGGGGTTTGGACCCGCCTACCCGGTTTCACCCCACTCTCCCCTATTTAAATGTCTTCTCTCTTTTTTTATAGTCACTTTGAAGGGTCTGACCCCGTGAGATCCTTTTACTTTTGTACCATAGTCTTACCTCCCAGTAATTTCAGAATCACATAATTTGAACTGCCTCCACATAGCTGAACCTACAGGCAAAACTTGGCTAAGAAATTATTCTGAAATCGAGCGGAGCTATACCTAGCTGCAGTGGCATTGCCAGGACTAATGTCATCTGGTGCGGACAGTGTTTTGGCATCCCCTCCCTTCTCGCAGCATCTGCAAAACCTTACACCCCACCTTACCTTATGGCTCTAAATTTATGGAAAATTTTTACATTGTTTTCTCAATCTAACAAAAATGAAAGATACATTTTTTCAACGTATGTAAGCTACTGTAATAAAAACCACAAAAATAATGCCACTGAAGTTTTTTCATGCTCGCTTTTTTCATTGATTGTCTAGCCTCTTCTTTATTTGAATACCGTTGAGATACCCACTTTTCAATTTCCGATCTATTTTGTCTCCAATCCCCGACAGTCACTTCCCCAACACCTAAATTTCTTGCCACGTTTTTTAATAAATCACCTCCATCTTTTAATTGCTTCCCATTTTTGATTCAAAGATAAAACAACACACTTTTGTTTTCCATTCATAATGACACTCTCATTCACTAGCAGCGGGATGAAACACCTCGTCTGAAAAGGATGGTGAGTCCTAAATAAGATGCCTTGAGGAGGGAAGTGTAAACAGGCCTAAGACTGCTTCGTCATTCACTATACTACCCTTCCGCTGAAGGTCACCATTCCTTGGATAAGGAGCGTACATGTTTACTTGATGTACACGGCAAACTACTGTTTTGTTTTCTTTCTGTTCAATCTAACACAAAAGTTTTTATTATAAATTCACTTATTGAGAAATCCTCTCAAGCAATGAATTCTTTATCGAAATCAATTCAGTTAACTTTCATTTGTTTGTAAGTTAACAGAATTGATTTTGACAAAAGTTTTTTTTTTTTATGATTTGCCTCGGTTATACGAAAAATTGGATAATCGTGGTTCTACCGTACCTCACTTCTGAGGTTTGTGAAGAAACTTTATACAGTAGAGCGTCGATAATCCGAACGTCAATAATCCGAAACGTCAAAAATCCGAACGCGTTCTGAGGCAGCCCCTGCAAAAAATTTTGTTTTCGTTTTTGCAAATTCCAATTATTGCGTCGTTAAAAATTTCACAAAAATCTTCTTCGCAGTTTGACATTATTATCTCTTTTAAAACACTTCTTAATTCCTGCTCTCACACGCCCTCACAACAGAGTGGCTGTAAGTATTTTCACTGTCACGCTAAAAAGCTGCTTTAGCGCTAGCAGTATACATACAGAAAGTTCATTCATTTCTCTTTGTACAATCATTATAACAGTGTGTCGTACATACAGTACGGTAGTGTAGTATACAGTATTTTTTTTATTTTTTGTTTGTGTCAACTATAATGTTGATTGAACTTTTAATTATGTATTGTACTGTAATTGAGAGTTACAAGTGTAATAATGTTGACCCTACTGTGTACGTGCAGGTTCTTCTAAATCATAATACAGTAGAGCGTCGATAATCCGAACGTCAATAATCCGAAACGTCAAAAATCCGAACGCATTCCGAGGCAGCCCCTGCAAAAATTTTATTTCGCAAATTTCAATTGCGTCGTTAAAAAATCTTCAAAAATCTTCACTGCAGTTTGACATTACAGTATCTCTTTTTAAACACTTCTTAATACTACCTGCTCTCACACGCCCTCACAGCAGACTGGCTCTCAGTATTTTCACTGTCACGCTAATAAGCTGGTTTAGCGCTAGCAGTAAACAAATATCGTGTTTGTCTCAGAGTTGAACAAAGCGGGGCGGGGCGGGGTAATAACTTTGGCTTGTCTATTTTTGTCTACACTAGCTCGCCCCACTAACTCAGTCTATCTCTTTATCAGTTATCACTTCCACCCTCAGTCAGTCAGTGTCTACAGGACAGTAGATATCATTGCTCTGTCTTTCGTACATTTTTAGTTTTTTCATACAGAAAGTTCATTCATTTCTCTGTGTAATCATTATAACAGTGTGTTTTACATACAGTAGTGTACTGTATAATAATTTTTTTTATTTTTCATTTGTGTTAACTATAATGTACAAGTCAATTTTTAAACATGTACAGTACATACTGTATTGTAATTGAGAGTTCCAAGCGTAATCATGACGTGAAGGTTCTTCTAAATCATAATATGTAAGTAGTCTTACTTTCTGCTTGTACTGTTTAACCACTTTAATCGATTAAAGGGCATATATTTTAGCCTAAATAGCATTTTCTTGGTTATTTTCAAAAATCCGAACAAATTGAAAATCCGAACTCCCCTCGGTCCCAATTAGTTCGGATTTTCGACGCTCTACTGTATGTAAGTAGTCTTACATACTGTATTGTAATTACATTACTGCTTGTACTGTTTAACCACTTTAATCGATTAAAGGACGTATGTTTTAGCCTAAATGGCCTTTTCTTGATTATTTTCAAAAATCCGAACAAATTGATAATCCGAACCCCCCTCGGTCCCAATTAGTTCGGATTTTTGACGCTCTACTGTATGTTTATCTTCAATATACAAATCAAACGCAGCGCTATAATTTTATAAAATTTAAGCTTTTGTGTTGTAGTCCCTTAATTTATAATCCCCTTTATATAATTATAATCCAAGTACCACTCACTCACTCATCACGAAATCTCAAAAACCACTGAATGGATTAGAATGAAATTTGGTATGTAGCTGCCTAGGTGCACGCTAAAAAAGGGTATCAAAAAATTCGAAATTTTAATGGGGATTTGGGCAGAGGCGTAACTACAAACTTGGGGCAAGATAATTTTGGTGGTCTGGGGGAAAATGTTAGAAATTTAACCCCAAAAACGTGTTTTAATGCATTCTAGAGGTCAAATTTACACATCTGTAGTATCTCTATGTGTTTTATTTTCCTCATGATATTGAATTGAAAATATTATATTGAAACAATGAACGATTTGCAACAATATTTACCCTCTATCTCTGTAACCTGTGTCATTCAGGTTACTACATAACTACACTCATAACTTAGGCTATATGAACTGGTCTTCACAAATAATTTTACATTTAACTTCCATAATTAGTTTCAAGTAACTTAATTTAGTTTCAACTTTTGATATTAAAATATGTAAAGGAAAAAAAGGTTTAAAGTTTGTTTTTATAATTACTGTATTGTAAAGAAAATAATACAAGTGAGTGCGGGACATGATTTGAAATTATCACACCTAAGTTCAAAACAAAGGCAAATGTATCGTTACAAGTTACAAGCAAAACACAATAGTTACATTATTATTCAAAACTAGAATCTAGTTCATCCATTAAAATTCCTTTTTTCTGACTTTTGCTGAGGAAAATTCATCACGCCGAAATGTCATCTGGAAATAGTTTGAATGATTTTCACTTGATTTTAAAATAAATTCAGGTTGAACAATTTTGTACGTGTTCAAAAACTGACTTCATTCCTTGAAATCTTAGATCTAGTTGCCCACATAACGTGTCTATCATGGGGTGAAAGACAGTCACTTTGAAGCAAGATTTTGGCTCTTGCAGCCTTTCATCCTCGCTCAGTTCATCAAAGTGATGCTTCTTTGTTTTAGCGATTCTTTTTTTGGTCAAAACCGAGCTCTATACCCCAACGCACACACATATTTGAAGTTTCTTCACTAGGTTTCGCTGTGAAGTACTGAATCTTTTTCTAAAAGCATCTAGGGGCCCCCTGGCTTCAAAGATCTTTGTATTAAGTGAATGTTTTATTAACCATATTAAAAATTCACATTTTTTTAACAATAAAGTCGTTTTGGATAGATTTCTCAGCAAATGACATCCAAAATACACTATTTTACATTTTCCCCATAGAAATACAAGTAGAGCCATAGGGCCGGGAGCCTCAGGGGTAGTTACGGCGCTGGGTTTGGGGGGGTCAAAGTTACTAAAAAAAAGCATGGATTTGAATGAAATTTGGTATGTAGCTTCCTCTAGGGCCCTATGTGCTCGCTAAGAAAGGTTTTAAAAAAACTCAAATTTTTAGGGAGGTTTGGGGGGATCCCCAATCCCCAAAGTTACTAAAAATCCCCATAAGAAATACAAAGTGTAGGTAATATATTCATTGATATATTTGTTTGTTAATATGCATTTAACTTTGATTTGTCTATCCGTGCAAAACCGGATCGGACCAGCTAGTTTATAATAAAATAACACACACAGATACAGAACAGTTATCTTGTTTACAGCATTGAAGACGTTCAAAATATCAATCCAATAGAAGCAACAGACCTGAGAAAAAAGTTGAGTGTCTTATCCTTATAAGCAAAATGTCAAATCCATTGATACCTTCACGAATACAGTGGAACATACCTTCTAATCAATGTAGCAGTGATACCGATTCGACTATAAGTGATTTGGAAGCATTATCGATATCCATCTTAGAAGATGACTGCACAAGTCAAAAGAAAACAGACACAGTCAAAGAAGTAAACAATACCGGCTTTAAGGAAGTAACCAAAGAGTTAAGTGATAATGTTCAAAAAATGCGTAACAGTAGCCCTTCAGGTTTTGAAAATAATACAAACTTGACAGAAATAGTCGGTAAAAGTTGGAAAGAAATATTTGGTGGAAGTGTAAGGAACAATGAAGAAAACCCCAATAAGGGAAGTATATTCACACAATGTGAAGATAAAACCACTGGCGGCGCAATGTCACCAGATGTGCGAGAAAGCTGGAAAAAAATCGAGAACTTTGAAATTAATTCGGGCCTAACAGAAATAATCGGAAGAAATTGGAGTGAAAATATCGACCGAAATGCACAACTTGAAGAGATTCCCAATAAGGAAGACGAACCAATTTCGGTAGCCTCGAAACAAAGTAACGATAAACCGTCTTGTCTTATAGACTCTTTACAAAGAGATGAAGCTTCTTTCGCAGAAAAATGGAAAAAAGGAATGGAAAAGGTAACTGAAAATGTTAGCGAATTAATGTTTGGTAAAATTCAATCGAATAATCAAAATAAATTGAATGCATCTTGTTACGGACAATGTGATGTTAACGTATTGAAAGAAAATGTTGAATTTCTAAACGATCAGGATAAAACGGTAACTTCTAATGAAAAAATCAAATTATTCGTAATTAATACGGCGAATCTTCGAAATAGTGATGCAATAGATTTAGGTGGCAATAAAAGGGATATTGATAGTCATATTGTAAATTATTCCGCTTTAACAGCTAATAACGCGCAGAAGAATCCGACTCAAAACAGCAGGGCACATTCAGGAGGTCCGACTTCAAGCTTAAAAAAGACCGGTTCCGAGACAATATACGGGAATGCGTTTTACGATATATTTAGAAGTATAAAGAACAACGAGACCAAAGAGAACGACGCAGTGCGAGCGGAAAGTAGTGGTACGAGGAAATATCCGAAACATAGAGTGTTTCCGGATCCGTTGTTCTCTAAAACATACGGAGTTCCGGTGGAGAAAGTCAAAGCAAAGAGAAGCGGTGGTTTGAAAAATAAAAATGTGAATACAAGAGGAGCTGGGCAGATTAACTGTAGAGGTAAGTGTTTAAGTTTCATAATATGAGATGCGGACCCCTTGTCACAAATTTTTGAAATTGAGTTTTCGTTGTTTTTCTTAAAGAGGGTTGATTTCTGAACAATTTAACACAAAAATCATAATTCTATCTTAAAAATTAAGGAGAAAAAAGCAATTAAAGTTTTGAATAGGTACCAATTATTCCAAGATTGGTTTATTTAATGCCAACGCTTGTATTTATTAATGCAGCTGCTTACCACAGAGTAAGCTACAACCTTGCATAATTACGGAATTTTTAATCATTGTGATTTTTAACCCTTTGCACTCGGATGGCTAGTACTGCTGGCCAGACGCTATTCTCAGTCAGCTCTGAATATTTACCGCATTAGACGTCCTCACAGCTCGGTTGGCCAGCCTGACTGGCCGCTTACGTTACTGTTGTCAACTCTGGCACCATCTTCACCGTAAGTCGTCAACAGCTCTGAATTTATTTTTCACTACAACCTGAAATGTTGTTAGTGGGTATTTATTTTTGTTTAATAAAATCATGGGCTTTTAGTAACTCTTTTATTTTGCCATACAAACAAAAAGTACGGTAGATATATTATATTGTTATTGGTGAGTTATTGGTTTAGCTGTAAATATACAGTTATAATATATTTTAATGAATCAAATAAACCATTGTATACAACTTATCTAACAATATGTTTTGGTAATTTAAAATAAAACAAAATCAAGTACTTTTTAAAACCTTTTTAATTGCATAATAAAGTAGATAATATACTGTACTTTTATTAATTTTTTAATTACAATTACATTTTAATTTCGTTTACTAAATGAACATTTTTTAATCATAGTCCCATATGAAGCTCAGGATGGTTTATTTATTTCTTGTTTAACAATATAATGGGCTTTTAGTAACTCTTTTATTTTTCCATACAAAAAAATAGATATATTATATTTTTATTGGTGTGTTTTTGGTTTAGCTGTAAATATAAAGTTATAATATATTTTAATGAAAAAATAAACCATTGATACAACTTATCTAACAACATTTTTGGTATTTTAAAATAAAACTAAATCAAGTACTTGTTAACAAAAAACACTTAAAAGCAATAATAAACTAATTCATTTTTGTTCTATTAAATTACTTCAAAATTTAAAAAAAACAATAGGCTAGACCACCGCAACGTAAAACTTAACTGCTGGTAAGGTTATAATGTATGTAACGAATATTGCTACGTTTAGATACAACACAGACCAGAAAAAAGCGGGAATTAATTAGTTTAATATTTGGACTCTAGAGTTCAGCACTATCCAGACAAAATAAATTAATGCAGATCATTTGTGTGGCCAGTCCTACTGGCCATCCGGGCTTTCGAGGGATTTTACCTTGTACAGTACTGCTGGCCATCCGAGCCCAGAGGACTTTTATTAAAAATCCTACCAGAGTGCAAAAGGTTAATAATAGATATTGTCTAGATTATTATTAATGTAATAATGCAAAAGGTTGTTTGTTGGATTTTAAGCCTGTTTTTATTACATTTTTAACCAATCAAAGAAAAGGGCCATGTTGTCGGGAATGGTATCAAAATAATCAGAAGATGTTTTACTATTAGTAAAAGCTACAGTTAGTTGCCTAAAACGTCGCTAGATTACAGAAGGTGCTACTTTCTGATACAGTATGGCTATATTAAAGCGGCCACCATGTTTATTCTAAAAGTAATGACTCAGAAGTATAATGTAAAGAATAGTGTTGCATCTCTTTGTAATTATAATAGAAATTACCTCTTTGTTTTTTATAAAGGAAACAACATGCGATTTAATTGTTACAGTTTGATATTTATATTGAAATTAAATAATAAGAGTGTACTCTGTTATTTCGTGCAAAAAAATATAACAAATATAATATAAACAGATAAGAATTTAGGATAAACATGGCTGCCGTCCAATAGAAAACAAGACCTCCCTTGGCCGCACTGTTTCTACCTAGTCACTGTACTTTCTGAGACACTGCAAGCGAAGTTAATCATTACGACTTACGAGGGACCTCTTGTCGCACCCATGTTATTTCTCCATATCGACAAGAGATCCCTGTTCTCAGACCTGACATCTGTTGCTTAGATACCATTTTTTGATTATTTTTTTACTACAAACCACTTTACAATTGATGTTAGCTTCTAAATAAGAAGTTGAGCAACAGTAATTGATGAAAAAACCAAAAGTCAATGTTTTTGACTCTTACTACTTATTTTGCCTGTACTGAATATTTTACTCTCCCGACAAGAGGTCCCTTTTCATTTTCCGCATGAAATATAAAGCTAAGGAATGAAAACCATATACCAAGGCCGTATCCAGTGAAGAGATTAGGGGGTTAACCCCCCCCCCCCCCTCACCCCATACGTTCCAGGTAAAAATTAAAACTAGGTTTAAAAAGTGCAAAATTAAATTATAGAATAGACAACACAAAACAACAACATTTTTTACATCATTGTGCATTGCATGCATATTGATATTTATATTTACTTGATTAAACTACAACGTACAATGCACATGGATGCAGTAGGTTACAGCCTTACGCTCTTGTAAGCTTGATCTTACCTAAAATAAGAAAACTATGAAGGTTAAACAAAAATATTTGAACAAAACATGCAACGCACTGGGTATTGAAAGTACTCCTAATACGGGGGTTGGCGTGCAATGCACTGTGCGTCGGCCGCTTCTCATATTGTTCAGTGTTAAGCTCACATGTGCGTCCTTAGCAGTGAACGTGTTAAAAGGGTTTAAATTCAAATCCCCTATCCTTACCTGACCCCTCCCCCAAAAAGTTTTCCTGGCTACTCGGCCTTGCCTGTACTGAAAATTTTAAAATTTTACTCTCCCGTCAATAGGTCCCTTTTCAATTTCCGCCATCACTTATAAAGCTAAGGAATGAAAACCACAGTATGGTAGTATAATCAGACAGCTTGTTAACAAATTTGCATAGGAAAGTGTACTCTTGTAGTGTGACTCTTATGGTGAGACCTAACGTCGGGAGTGGTCAATGAGTATCGATCATGGTCCCCAGAACACGTTTTGGAGTGTCATTAAAAATTATGTATGTGTTGGCGCTCTAACGGATATATTTTACATCTGATTTGGTAAAGACGTTGGTTTGGTAAGACGAGTTCGTCAGAAAAATCCAACAACTGACAGTAAAATGTTTTTGAGGTTTTTCGCCATCCATGTAACTTCCCGCTAAGTTTAATTACAACAAACACTATTTTTGGAAATTTTGAACTGCCATAACTTTTGAATGAATCAACCGATTTTTATGCGATTTGCGGCAATCGATGCAGTTT
>JAGFPH010002870.1:144025-169036 GCA_018207615.1 Philaenus spumarius | reverse complement strand
AATATAGGTATAAACTAATATAATTAGTTTATACCTATATTAGTTCAATACAATAGATGGATTTCATTGACATCCTCTAAATATATTTATTTAAAATTTTTGAAAAGTCATATTATTTAGGCTTGAACGTTAGGTTATGTATTGTTTATTTCTGGACATTAATACTGGGGTAGGGAGGGTAAATTGCACTAATTACATTAGTTCATACCTATATTAGTTCAATACAACAGATGGATTTCATTGACATCCTCTAAATATATTTATTTAAAATTTTTGAAAAGTCATATTATTTAGGCCTGGACGCTAGGTTTTGTATTGTTTATTTCTGGACATTAATACTGGGGTAGAGAGGGTAGATTGCACTAATTACTTTAATATAAACTTGAAAATTGATTTTTGTAGGACTATCATTAGCCTATCTGTAAAAACTTTGTTAATTTTAACACATAACCTCCATACAAACTAAGATTTTTAATGTTCACAAAAATCGTATTTTAATCACTTTTTCACAACCACAAATAGTAACACTTTATAAAATCCACTTAACAAAAGACGAATTGTAATACATATATTTATATTACTTAAGAAATACACATTTAAACACCTTTTATTAATCGATGTACATAGGTCTGAACTGAACTGATGAAAATAAACATTGAAATGGTTTTGTTATTGTTTTACACTGCTAAAGTCAATAGAAGATGTCGTAGCGGAGCTACTTCTATTTATCAATAATTAAATTCTTCGTAAGATTCCCCGGCATCGTATATACAGTCCAGCGGAAAACCAAATTTAAAATCACCGAGTAACTTTTTGGTTCTTAAAAGGACCTACCCGACGTGCGAAACTAACATCATGCGATTCAAACATCAATTCCATCACTTAACTTTTTGGCCCTCAAAAGGGCCCAACATCAGTCAGCGACTTGCGATTTTCCCGTAAATGCCTTTTACGGGAAAACTCGCCTAAACGTCCTCAGAGCTTCACTCTATTACGCCCCGGTCGGTATATTATCTGTCTGGCGAACATAGGCATGTTCGACCGCCAAGGACACGACGATATCGGCCGGCAATCTTCTATAATCTACGTTTGCTTTCCTCGGAAGTTGACACCTCATCTTCCGAGAAAGAGACTAGCTTTATCTCCCCACAACTTTCTCAAGGACCGTTCTGACTACGCACTGCAGATGTCTGGGATACGTCGACACGTTCTCCCGCCAAGGACTCTGCGACATCACCGCGAACGGCTCCTTCACTTCTACCGTAAAACTTCTCCCCGCCGACAAGACCTTGTCTTACGGGAAAGTTGTTTGGTAATTTCCCGCGAAACATCTGTCGTAATATCTCAATAATCCCCAGTAAATTCAGTTCCCCGGTCACGTAATATATTTAGTGGCAACCGTAGAAACGTTTGCCGAAAACAAACTAAATATATTAATTCTCAAACGGCCGAAACAACGACTTCAAACTTTCTCGGCGTTCATCGCACTGCGTCCGAGAAAGTTACCATCTCCCGCGTAACTTCTGTCGAAAATATTCTAAGTCCCTACGCCAACTTAAGAACTTGCAACCGCAAACTTAAGAACGCGCCAACACTTCAGATCTCTACAGTGGTTCGGAACTCGGCAACATTGCTGTACTGCAATTCGCCGACTACGTCCGCAAAGTGTTAGATTTCGCACCTTCATGTTACTTTTTCGCTGAGAACTGTATATAACGGGGGGAAATAGTCCAAAATATTGTCTTCGTCTACCACCAGACCAACGGACTTCACCAAACGAACATCCAAATCAACTCTGCGCTCACCGCCAACTACAAGCGAACAACAGCTCCTACCTGGACGCTGCCAAGCGAACTGAACTCGTCAACTGGAACGGATCCTACCTGGACTCCGCAGGCGAACATCGAGTGTACCTCACTCCGCCAGCAAACACCAGATTGACAACCGAGCTACAGACCTTGGACCAACACGTTGGCCGGAATAGTGCCTAACTACGGGAGAATTGGCCGGACCAGTGCCACGCCGAGAGAAGTGAAGCTAAGGGAGAGTCGCCGAGTTAGTGAGGGAGTGTTGCCGATCGCCAGGATAAAAGACAAAAATAAATTAATTCAATTCTAAATTCACAATCAGTCTTGTTCTTTCGACTACGCCAACTTCACAGCGCAACAATACAGCAGACACAAGAAGACCCGTTCGCGGAAAAGAGGCTAGTCCGGCTAGAACCTCCGCCGTAGCTCCGGCTACGTGTCACCCGACAACTCAACGCTCTTCAAGCTTACACGGTCCTTTTCAGGGTCGACTTCGTCCAGTAGCCTCTCGATCCAAGACATTGCAGTCGTCTTCGTGACCGGGTAGTGCGCACCCTACTTAGGGCTACTGTGCTTCGCAAGGATTCTACGCAACGCAACGAAAACGACAGCGCAGCGCTACGCATCGTTCACAGGCTTCACCTGCAATCAAGCGCCCTTCAAGCTCACGTTCCTTAACATATTCGGCCCTTTTCAGGACCGAATTAGCGAGGCTTCACCTCACTGCCCTTCAGGCAACATTTTACCGAGGCTTCACCTCACGCCCTTCAGGCCACGTTTTCGGCCCTTAAAAGGGCCTAAACACATTTTAGAAACTTTTGTCGCCAAACTGAGCTACGTCCAATTTTTTATTAAATTCAATTCACCGGAGCGACAACAAAGAAGACATGAGTAAAGTATCTGTTTAACTAGTATTTTAACATTTGTATGGATTGTGATAATTGATTTAATTATACTGTACACGAAAAAACAAATGAATTACTTTTTAAACTCTCCATAACAATTATTAAGATTAAATACGTGTGTCTACTGCTGGAGTCATGCTTTAATGTATGGGATTGTAGATCTGCTATGCGGGCGGTATTTGCCCCCACTAGTGGTTATTGCTGAAAAGTTCCAGTTATTGCTAGCTTCACACCGCTCATTTGTCAATCACATATTGGACAAATAATAAGTAGGCCTGTTTATTCCCAATGAAATTTGGCATAGTTCAGGTTATAACAAACAATTACCCTCATATATGTTGAGATAATCAGAGCTTACAAAATAGTCTATACTGAATTTTGGGGTGTTTAAAGTTCGGTAGGCTACTCCAAAAAATAAATATCGTATGATACTGTTGTTATAGATCGAAATCGTTACTTACTATTTATATATAGTATATATATATTATATATAGGTATGCACATTAGATAAGTGCTAATGGCCAGCCTTGATTTTTTTAACTAAATACAATACAGTGTAATACAATGTAACTTAATCAAACTATAACTTAGTCGATTTTGAATGTAGGAGTCTTGTGTTTTTTTAAAGGTTCACTAAAATGAAAACTTAAACAATTTGACTTCTAAGTAAGACTACAAACTTCACAAAGCAAAACAGTTGCATTTCGATTTTTATTTCATTTGATATTAATGTTGTCAAAGAGTGCCTTTAGTTGAACTATAATGGCGTCTAAACAAATTAGTTTTCTTATATAACTATTTTAATTGTTTCAGTGATGGTAAGAGAACTGGACGGAGCATTTATTAAACAGCTGATAGACTCTGATTGTGTTAGTGTTAGTGAGTGAAAAGTGTATTGTGTTTGTGTCAAGTGCTGTGCTCCATGAAGCCGACAGTGTGCAGGGAAACAGAGCTACATCAACGGACTGTTGATAATCAATAAGGTATTTATAGTATACTTTATACACATTTGTAAAATATCCAGCAATCGATGCACGTTTTTTTGACTGGAAGTAGGCCTAACTGTTTTTTGTTTTTAAGATTTTCTTACTAGAATGAGACCCTTTCAGGCTTTAATCTAAAAGCATAAATGTAGCATATTATTTTGCACATGTTTGTTTTTTTTTTTTTACATGACCGTTAAAAGTACCTGGTTCAAATCTAAGTGGGATATTTTACCATGTGCATCTTCCGAGGCCGACGGCCAAGTTTGTACGCTGCGAGCGAAGTGAAGCAGTTCCCCGAGGCTGCAAGGTTGAGGTGCAAACTTGTAAGCAAGTTTTTGCGCCACGAGTGGAACGTAGCTAATATATTTCGTTCACACAGGCAGCCTTTATGAACTGTTTACCTTTAAGATTAAAAGTTAGTATAATGACCTGAGCCAGCCCAGACTGAATTTAATCTCTTAATTAACTGGGGTAACTAAATAATACAATATGTCTGCCAGGCCCTCATCTTGGCTGAAACCTCTTCCGTTTATCACAGAATAACTTGATTCTTTAAAACATTTACATAATAATTACAATCAATAAATAATATTTATTTATATATATATTTACCTTTACGATCTGTCGTACAATCCTGGTTTTTCATTGTTTTTAAATGACGGCCGTTTCGCCTATTTTATTCAGTCATTTTCAAATTCCAGCTGTTCTTCGCACACTGGGATCTTTGTCACAAATAAAAACATTTAAAACACTTATACATACATGCCACTTAATGTACATTACAAACATATAAAGATTAAAAACACAATTGAATCGCGGCATAAGATATTCAGCACATGTTAACGTGTTCAGTTCAAACTCGCACTGTCGGATGTTAGTGTCTTACGTTACCGTATTCAGATAGCACTGTTGGTCGGTCGAATTAAACTGGACATTGCAGCTCCTGTAGAATATCAAAAAGTGTGTGTGATTGGAATTGAGACTTGCCATTCAATAAAATATCAGGGTTTGTTTTTTGTTGTTTATAGATCTCGTACTCCTCTCTGGGGTTCATTACGGGCCCCTTTCTGCATTTCTGTATTATTTCCAAATTTGATTTTATGTCTGTATATCCGTGGTTGGTGTCAATGAGATGTTCGGCGAATTTAGAATGTAGTGATCTATTTGATGTGGATGATGGGAGGTGCTCTTTGAACCGTGTACGGAATGAACGTCCTGTTTGTCCTATGTACATTTTGGGGCAGTCATCGCATTTTATTTTATATATGCCATTACCATAAAATTTATCAAAATGTTTAGTTTTAGGTGGTCTTAGCAGTTGCCCGATGTTATGGGAAGTATGATATGTGACGTGGTACCCTTGTTTGTGGAATACGTTCCGTATTGGGAATCCTAAAGTTCTGTTGTATTCCATTGTTACATACTTTATTTTTGAGGTATCAGGTGGGTTCAATCTTCGTTTAGTTTGTTTTTTTATTTGTTTTTTAATGAGC
This sequence comes from Philaenus spumarius, assembly GCA_018207615.1. NCBI lineage: Eukaryota > Metazoa > Arthropoda > Insecta > Hemiptera > Aphrophoridae > Philaenus > Philaenus spumarius. The sequence goes on along the minus strand of JAGFPH010002870.1, from coordinate 163,844 downwards.
GAATTTACTGTATGACTCTCGTAACCATTGGATATGATTATAAATTTAATTGTATTTAATTCCCGGTTATAGTCGTCAATGTCCATGGGTATGTTGAGTAGTCTGTACACAAAGCTGTTGTAGGTGGCAAGTTTGTGGGCTATGGGGTGATTGGATGTGGCGTGGATAGTAGGCCTATGGTTGTTTTGGCTGGGCTTGAATTTGTGCTTGTTATGCGATTTCATTATTGTGAGGTATAAATAATTCAGGCTTTGGTTTGATTCAATTTCCTGGGTGAACTGTAGGTTGGGGTGTAAAGAATTTAAATAGTTCAACATTAAACTTATTTGTCTTGTGGTACTGTTAAATAAACATATAATGTCGTCAACATATCTGTAGTACCTAATAATGTATTCTGTCAAAGTTCCTGTTAACTGGTGCCATTATACGAGTGGTTTCAATACTGTTCAAAAATATTTCAGCCATTATACCGGAAAGTGGAGAACCCATTGCTAGGCCTTGTTGCTGAATGTAAAATTTTTCATTAAAGCAAAAATAGTTTTGGGTTAAACAAACGTTGAGTAAATGCATTAGTTCGTTAATTGAATCGCTATTCAACTTGTTATTCGTGCGTAAGATTTTTTCAAGTACCGGGTATTGATATACTTTCACCCATGGATGTTTGCATACATATTGACGATGTCAAATGATATTAATGTAGAGTTGCTGGGTATGTTAACGAACTTTCTGTCTTGTGCAAATTTATTGAGAAGGCTCAGAACTCTTCCAGTAGGTTTTACCATCTTTTCCGAGGTAACCACCTCAGTATGCAAGTGGTATATCATCCTCTGATGTGCTTTCATCATCACTTTCCGCTTCACTTGCACTTTGTTCCGGATCAGTATATCTTTCATTATCATTAGCTCTTTCCTCAACTGCATCAATATTACTACCATAGACGGATTCGTTGTCTGAATGTATATCACAGGGCTCATTTTCTTGCAATTTCAAAAGAATGCTGTCATTGTCCAATGGTGAATTCCATTTGTATCTACTCGTGTAAGGTTGAAGTTCACTGTGTGCCATTATTAATCAAAAATAGCAAAATAAACACTTAAAATATATCTAGCCTATCTAGTACTATAAAATCACTATATTCACTTATAAACACCATAAAAACACTGCTGAACCCACTATTTCAAGTAAAACTAAACATCAACCACAAAAACCTTTTTTCACCACTAATAGTCGGTGCGGGTCAAGGTGGCCCGCACATGCCTAGATCTAGGTAAATGTAACAGCGGAAATTAAACAAATACATCAGGCTCTTAATGGGGGTTGGAAGTTGAGAAAGTACGCGGAGTTTGAAGACCAAACTATATTTAGTACACTCACGGTAGGTAAATAGAAGCGTGCGGATCAGTTCTAGCAGTGACCACTATAGTGTTAAGGGTCTGCTGTAGTGGTGGCCATCTTGGATTATCATCCCATAAGAGCAATGTTAAAGTTAAAACCATTTATTTCGTTTATTTTGTATCATCAAATTGTTTGCAAGGTCTCATTTTAACCACAGTCACAATGTGCATCCATTTTGTGTTTCACATTTTTTTTTTATCCCGTCCATTTGTCACGTAATTGACATTTTTGAAGTAGCCTACCGGTACCAAGTTTGAATTTTTTTCCTTACAAAGTATAAAATTAATAATTAAAAGTGAATCGCAAGCCGGATCCACAATTTTATAAAGAATATTCAGTTTTTTTTTTCAGCACTCAATTACAAAAAATGGATTTATAAAATGGTTTTACACGAGGCAATGTCAAAGCTCACAGATGGAAGAAATTGCACTGTTTTGATACGGCTTTAGAGTGAAGAGCTGGAGTCGCCGGTTGCTTCCTTTTTTACGGGAGCAGACCCTTAAACTGTTTTTCTGTCTTTTCACTTTAAATGATTTTTTAAATTTATTAAAAACATGTTTCACTGTTATGACAAAAATATGTTTTCTCCTTTTTATTTAAACCATAGGTCAGATACCTAAAGGTTGCAGAAGGGATGCTTTTTAAATATTTCCCTTGGGTGGGTATTAGAATCATATATTTTATCGAAGATCTTTTAGGTCTTATATAAAAGTTTTTTTTTTTAATTATATATGCGGTAATAGTGTACAGTAATGTAACTCTTTTACAAAAGATTTTATGAAACAATAATATATAAACAAAGAAAATGTTGACAAATTAATTTTGTTGACCATATGAAACAGCATAAACGTCAATTTCACAGAATGGTTAGTGAAACATTGATGAAACAATTGAACTGCTAACTGCAAAAAGGAAACAAATGGTCAAAAATCTCAAATTATTGTCTTTTTTACATATGAGATATAGCCTACTGTACATTGTTTATATCTAAAAGAAATCGTATCTATTGAAAACTGTAGGCTTAAAGCCATTTTGAAATTCATGTTTACCACCGAAAGGCAACATGTGATTGGCAGTGTTCCTTTTTTGCAGTAAATGCTACAGCGCTCAGATCTGTGATGGTTCTTCTTGTTTTCTCTAGATGGTAGCAGCTGTAGTAAAATAGAATCTGTTTGTTTGTTTCTTGTTGTTAATAGATGTTTCTTATGACAAGTTGGTAATAAAGTTAAAAAAATAATAGGCTAACACTCTATAGGCTACTAGAACTGACAAGGTGTTTCTGTCAGCTAATTTGAATATTAGACTTATGCATGAAGCATTTATTGAAAATGAATGTCTTTACTTGTCAGAAGTATTGAAACGTGAGAAACGTCTATCGTACAAGTATTTCTGGCTATACTTTAAAGAAAATTGCGATTTGGGGTTTGTCTTACTTGTGAGGAATTAAATAACAGGATTAAAAGTCAATTTTTAAATGGTGTAGCAAATCGTGCTGCTGTCACAGAGCTAATGATCCACCAACGTCGGTCAAAACACTTCTACAAAACCATGAAATATATGTCTGAAAATATTAAATCAGAACTTGATAACAACAGTGTTGTCACAGCTGGGATTTGTATGGACTACAATAAAGTGACTTGCTTTGTCGACCATGAGGGAGAGGGTGGCAAAGAATCTAACGAGGTATACTGTTGGTTCGAGAATAAAGTAAGTCCCCCAAATCAAGAATATGTACATTTTTGATGACAACTGTTCCGGCCAAAATAAGAACAATGCACTTGTTCGTTATTGTGTGGCAGTAGGCCTATGTGAATTGAAAAGATTTTACAAAATCTTTTTAATGTTTCCAACAAGAGGGCAAGAAAATTACTTTTGGCATCTCAAAATATCACAAGCTGAGTTTTCCTCCTCTAACCCATCATAACACTGAAGCGAAACACTGAGTGTTTTTTCCGAATCTTCGTTTTTGTTGAGAAATTCACAAGGAAACATACCCAATACCTGCACGGGAAAGGTGCCTATTAATGAAATAAAAATGCAAGATATAAAAAAAGGCAAATGCGTACGTTCCAGCTGACAAGATTGACTTTTAGAACCAAATCATCATGTGTCCTACGAGGCATAACGGAGACCCTGATAGAGGCGACTAAAATTTGTAAATATTCTCATTATTAGGGCTTTAGATTCAGATTGTTATTACAGTGCCATACCTTAAATAAATATCAATTTTCAGTACATTTTGTTTATTTTTAAATTTGGTAAACCTATTTACTGCAAGAAGGAAACGTGTCCACAACTTAAATTTAGCTCTAATTAGGCCTAGGTAAGAGTAAAAACTTTTTTTCTTATAAGACATATTGAATGAGACCTGTAAAAAACAAGAAAAAAATGGTTGGTCATCCTATTGTGATTATGACATTATTTGTACAGTTTTTTCATCTCCTGAAATTTTTTTCTTTAGGGATGTATTTCCTTTTTGAGGTTAGGGGTTAAATTATTATGGATAGAGTGATTATTTGCTTTCTTTAAATAGTTTTAGAAGTTTGGAAACCACTAGATGAAACATAAACTTTTACTCTATAATCACCCTTAATCTGTGCAGTATCAGTTTAAATTACAGTCATATTGTTCTTTGAGTTTAATGTGTAATAATTTGTTTTTGTCTTCCAATAACCTGTTTGTAGTAGTTATCGATTAATTTTATCATGTAATGTGCATAACATTGATAGGATAGAAAATACAACTTCTTTATTTAACCGTTTATTCAAATAGGGTCGATTCGAATTGGTACCGCCAGGTAGCGATGTTATAGACTTTATTCTGTTCAACCAAAGTCAAGCAACAATGGCCGTGGCTAGTATTTGGATGGGTGACCGCGTGGCAACACCACGAATTGTTGACACTTTAGCCAGTGCTAAGAGCTATATTTTTGTTTGATTAGGCTTTTTTAACATGCTATATACACTGACGCCTCGTTTATCCGAAATTGATGGTACCAGACCCTTTCCGGATGAACGAAATTTTTTGAAAACCCAATTTTGTCGTTTTTGACCATTATTAGGCCTACAGTTTTAAGGAAAAGGCAAATAATTTGTGGTAGCAAATTACAGACAAAGTACAATTATTTATTTTGTGTTACATTTAAACAACTGAACAACTAAAATTGAAATTTTATAATAAAATACCGTACTGTAAGGGATTTGAATTTAAACCCTTTTATCACGTTTACTAGTAAGAACGCACATGTGAGCTTGACACTGAACACTATGAGAAGCGACCGACGCACACCAACCTCATAGGTATTGGGAGTATTTTCAATACACAGTGCATTGCGTGCTTCAAACGCCAACCCCCGTATTGGGAGTATTTTCAATACACAGTACATTGTGTGCTTCACGCCAACCCCTGTGCTTGGGAGAATTTTCTATACGCAGAGCATTGCGTGCTACGCACGCCAATTTTAAGCCTCTGTGCGTCTGCTTTAAAATATTAGTGATTATTACGTAGAAAGGTTCAAAAATAAAAAATAAAGTAATTTCTACTCATTTAGGTAATAAATATAAAAAAACAAAAGGTCAGCTCCTAGCATAGGAAATACGAAATTTTCGTGGCAGTGAACATGTTAAACACCAATTTCCATGCTTATTTTTGAAAATTTTGATATAGTTATCTTTGTAAAATATTATAGGATGTAAGGATGCTGAATGTTTGTTTTTTTTTTTTATAGAGTAAAGTATTTTTGCTGGACCTTCATAGTTTTCTTATGTAATAGATCAGATCAAGCTCACAAGAGAGTAAGGCTGTAACCTACTGCATCCATGTGTATTGTACATTGTAGTTTAATCAATCCAATATAAATATATATCAGTATGCATACAATGCACAATGATGTAAAATATGTTGTTGGATCCTCTGTTGTGTTGTCTATTTTATAATTTAACTTGCACTTTGGAAACCTAGTATTAATTTTTACTGCTAAATTTTGGGATTTTGGGGGGAGGGGTTGACCCCTTAACCCTGCCCCTGGCTACGGCCTTGGTCCTGCTAAAACGAATTATCAAATAAACGAATTTCGGATAAACGAGTTTTTAGTGTAGGCCTACCCTATTTGAAATAATAATTTTATTCAATTACGATAATTAAATATACCTCTTCGAATCTGTTCACCAAAGTCAAGCAACATCGGCCGTGGCTAGCATATGGATGGGTGACCGCGTGGCAACACCACGAACTGTTGACATTTTAACTTGTGCTGGGAGCTATATTTTTGTTTGATTAGGCTTTTTTTAATCATGCTATATATTTGAAACGATTTCATTCGATTACGATAGTTAAATTAGGACCGAGGCACTTGAATGGGGGTAGATTGGTGGGAGCAGAGGTGTCTTAGACCCTGGCGGATGCTCAGTAGGGCCGGAGTTTTTGCGAGGATGACAAGAATTTTTCATTTAATAGAGAAACAATTTTCAAGTTATAGAATTATGACCTAAATATTATTTTTGTTTATGTATTTAAATATGTAGGCCTATTTCAAACTGACAGGCCTAGTAAAGAATAAAGTTAGCATAATTTTAGTAGTGACAGGTTTTTGAATTAGCCTATAATATAGTGAGCCTTTTTCGTTTAGTTTTGTTTTTGATTATTTTTAAGACCTAAAAATAACTGTTGGTTGTGAAAAATAACTACCTGATTCAATATGTTTCAAGTTGGTTGCTTTGGTAATAAATTTAAGTACGCTTTCAAGAAATTGGTTTTGGTTCAGTATGGTATAGGCCTAACATAAAATCACAACTTTATCCATCAAAATAAAAATGTTGCTTAGTCCTTTTTTCATAAAGGTGTAGAATTAATTATAACGTCAAAGCTAAGATGGGTAAACACAGTTAAATGGCCATTCATTGTAAATACATTCAATAAACATAAAACTTTGGTTTAACAGTCTAGGCCTAACCTAAAATTGTGTTGCTAATCTTTTGATCTCTGGGAGTAAGCTTTTATAAGGCTTGGAGTGAGCCCCGTATCTTCACAATTTTAATCTTTAAAATAAAAATGTTGCTTAATCCTTTTTTTAGTGAGTGTTTTACACCTCATACAAATATACCTTCAAATTGTCGTATTTGTTATCTTAAGTAGGTCTAGTTTTTGCTCTACGTCGATTAGGAACCAGGTAGTCGGTGAAGACTCTTTTATATAGTAGGGGCTCCCCTCCCAGCTACTCGTGGCCATTATTGTATTCTCTGATATTTCATGGAAAGGATAATTGATTAGGACAGAGGCTCTTGGAACGGTATAGGCTGATATGATAGCGGTGACCTATAGCCTACATAATGTAAGACAGAGATATAAATAGACAGGCACCATTCCCCATTAATATTGAAATAATCTACAGTCAATATTTCAAAATAAAAACACCTTTATACAGTGAAAATAGCAGTGTTAAAACAATATAAATAAAACAAAACGATAAATAACTCTCGCAGCAGACAAGAGAAAAAGTGAAAACAAAAAATTACAGTAATTTAGCAATTATTATCTATAATCTATATAATTGTAATTTAAACTCAGAATTGCTTTTACCTAACCTAAGAAAACTGTTGGTTGTAAAGAATAAGTACCCGATTATACAAATTTGTTAAGTTAGTTGCTATGGTAATAAATGTAAATATTTTCAAGAAACGTGTTTTGGTTCAGAATTATATGTTTTAAATATTGTGGTGGTGGCAACATACACACATAATTTAATCTTTCAATTTAGTCCAGCAGTCAGGTACTTTTACCTGAACACAACTCCAAAGTTGATGAAATTTTGGGGTGTTGTTTGGGGATGTATAAGGATGTAGTATAGGAGTTTATATTGTGGGGAAATTCAACCAAATTGCAAAGACTATTTGTCATGCAGAAAAGAGCCATACGGGTAATTTCAAATTTGAAAAATGATCAGTCATGCAGGGATGTATTTAAAGCAGAAAACTGCTTAACACTTCCCTGTATTTATATAATGGAGGTAATACTGTTTTGTCGGTTTAAGTGCTGTACAGCACAAAATAGCGACTACCACACTTATTTCACCAGAAAGGGGAGTGACTTAAGATTGGTAAAACACAGACTAAATCTTCATAAAAAACTACCTGCTCAAGCTGGAACAGCTTTATTTAACAGGCTCCCAGAGTCTATTAAGAAAATAAAAAAACAACTTAACTTTTAAAAAACATCTGAAGGATTTGTTGGTGAGAGGTGGCTATTACTCCGTGGGTGAGTTTATGCAATAGAGGAATGAGTCTGGGAAAGCTGTGCCCAGATCCTTATTGGTAGTTTTGAATTGTTGGGGTATTGCCAGTGTATTTTATTGTATTGTGGATTCTATTTATTGCTTGTTTTGTTTCTTTAATTATTGCTGTTGTGTTCTCTGACATTTTGTGTATAGCTGACTGGCATACGTGTTTTGTTCAATCCATATAAGCTATTGTTAACATAAGTTCTCAGTTTTATTACTATCTACCATTATGATTTACCTTTTATGAGTGATTGTGGAGTAGTTTTGTGTAATTAGATGTATGGTGATTTTTACTATTCAAATTTTAATGTACGTTTTTTTAAATAGGCCTACTTTGACCATGGCTATACAATTGAAATTTTGTCAACAGCTTTATAAATAAAATGAAAATGTAAAATGAAGTTTTCCACCTAAATTTCCTTGTGGAAATTTCAGGAGGGCCACAAAACCTTGATTTTTTCGGACTTTTTTCGGTTTTTTGTCTATAACTCAAACATTACGCGTCTTAGGGAAAAATTTTGTAACAAAAGTAAAGTTAAAGAGCATTAAATTTTCTTCAAGATTCACTGGTCAAACATATTTGTCGGCCAAATAGTTACCGAGGTACAGCCTTCTAAAGTTAGGCTAAATTTTGTAAAATGTAAACATTCACTAAAAAATGCATGTCTTTGGCCCCTAACTTTCGATTTTCAACATATCAGTGTATATTAATGTATACCCCTTACCTATTAACACCCACCTCTCCTAGAACCCCCTTCCCCACCATTATTTATGGAGATATACCTAATAATATGCATTCTATAGGCCAAAAAGTAGTAAGTTTTTTAATCACAACACCAAACCATATAAGAAGTAAATTAAATCAGCTGACCAATTCAAGAGTAAATTGAACTGTTCTCATTTAATTCGTTTAGCCTCTTTCACTCACATTATCCCAATTAAGTAGTGTCAGGTAGTTATAGAACGAAATCGTTACACTTACTATTTATATATTTAAACTTATGTAGTACACGTATTTACATTCTAAACTAAAGGTAATAATATATGCACATTAGATAAGTGCTAATGGTCAGCCTTGATTTTTTTAACTAAATACAATACAGTGTAATACAATGTAACTTAATCAAACTATAACTTAGTCGATTTTTAACACACACACGACACCTAGCACTAATATGTAAAACACAAAATAATCCAACTTTCGACACTTCAAAATTAAATTAAAATTATTTCCCGACATTTTAGACCCATAGTTCCCACCTCAAAACAGATTAAAAATAGCATATCTCTATCCAAGAAAATTATAATATCAACCCGGTCCGAAGTTTAGAAACAAATATTTACGTTAGCAATCAGAAAATGATAGGCCGAGTAGTACTAAACTATAGCAGAAAGCTCTAGAATAAATAATTATAATACGAAAAAATCAAGTTTTAAATAGAAAAAACAAATATGGCCTATTGAAAGAACCACCTGTTATTTTATGCAGTAGGTTGCTATGGCAATGAATATAAAAATGTTAAAAGAAACGAAATAAGAATTTACATACTTATAACAAATTCCAATGAATTAAGTGAAAAACAAGTTGAATTTCGATACTTTATAAACAAATTTTTCGAATTTCGACTACAGGTATACGTTACATAAATATCTTAGTAAAAGTATGCAAACACCATAATATTGTGGTTACGAATCTTTAACTTAACTATTATCCTTCATCCAATTGTTTTGACAGTTACACCATCCGATAAAGAATTAAAAGGGCTACAAAAAAGGTGTCTTGAAATGTTTTGTAAAAATGTATGGTTCTTGGGTAATTTAGGTTTGAAATTTTCAAACCGTCACTTTTTTTTAAACATATGATTGGATATAATCTCTTATTTTAAAATATATCATTGTTAGGTTCAACTTCATGCCAAGTTTGAACTCAATCGGTCAAACTGTTCTCTAGATAGGAATTATTTTGTAAAAACACATACACAGACAGTCAGACGAAAAAGTACGCACTGTAGACCCTCGATATGTGTGAAATATGAAATATGTGTGTCTTGATCCCAGGAGCAAATCCATTAAAAGGGGGCCAGAGAGTTCGGGGACATCCTGTATGTTACTATGCCAAGTTGCATTGTGAAACCTGTGACTTTGGCACACGGACACACAAACTATCCTATACTAGTTCAATATAACACTTTGTTCATATAGCAAAGTTGACATAGTTTAGGTTATTAAAAAAACACATTTTGAAGAAATTAAAACGTCAAAATTTGTATACAGTATTTTTAAACTGAATGTCGGGTTGGTACATTGTACGGTTCGGCAACGCTGCATTGCTCACTTCTATAGCAGTACGTGTAGAACTTGTCTAGGCTTAAGTTAGGCTTAGCTTTGGCAACGCTGTATCGACTCTTATCTTGTTCTGTTGTCAACTAGACAAGACACCCAAGCCAACCAGAGAGTTGGATATTTTATTTCAATACTTTTATGAATTCTAATTTAAATAAATGAAATTATTTATTATTTTTTAGAAGTAGCTGCTTGATGTGGGTTTTTTCAAATGAGCATGAATTACTGAAAAATGTTATAGTTTATTCAAATAAAGTGGTTAAAAATTAAGTAAAGCGTGCATGTCACGCACACGGGTAAGGAAATCAGAAATAACTGGATATAAATAAAAGAAATAAATTAACGAGTTTGTGTTAATTGGGGGTTGATCATCTGAGCAAAATTGTTAAATGAATAGTTGTAATTTTTTCTAGAAAACATATTACGATTATGTTGTTGTGGAATTTAATGATATTGGTAGGTAACTCCAATATATCATACCGGGAAGCAGAGTGACCGAGTGGTTAAAGGTGCTCGTCCCGTCTAGTTTCTTGCACTATACTCTACTCCCCCGCCTGCAATACTATATCCTAAAAGATCGATTCAATTCACTGTATCACATAGTTAAATAATTGTACTTACGTTTACTAAATGAATGCAATAGGCTAATTTATTAGATCGGCTACATTTTGTTTGAACTTACACGAACGATAAAATAAATCTGTTTTGGACGTAGTTAAAAAGCAAGCTAACCCGCGTATATTCTAAAAATCAAAACTTAAACAATGTTTACTACAAATTTGGCGGAGGGGGCAAAGTTTGTCACCTGAAACCAGTGGCGCACCGACGGGGTTGGACGAACGGGGCCTGTCCCCCCCCCCCCCCCTAGAAGGTCTTTTTAGTAATGTGGATTGTATTTTAAACTAATCGATCGTTGAATACGTAGTCGATATTCAATTAAAAATTACATTATTTATGATTAAGTTCGTGATGTGATCTTGAAAAAATAATCTTTCTTTTTGAAATAAATATGGTTCTTACTCTAGGCAGTCATGATTTTCTTACAGTGTTGTTTGAGTCTCGGCGGTCTGGTTCATGAGTTGATCGTGGCGTTAAATTCCCAAGTTATACGGGATGTTGAAAGCGCGATGTTGGAAACGTTGGTCCCGTGTTATACACAGCGTTTTTGAAGCTTAGTCAATGTTGCATCCTTCACTTCCAAAATGGAAACGATTCAGTCTTTCTGTCTAGGTGTTTTACAAATAATAGAAACATATGAGGAATTGTGTATCAGGAGGGCTAGACGGTGGGGTACACACCCAGTGCTTTCAAATATACATTTAAGTTACACATGTGTCGGAAGGACTTGCGCGTGAAATTTGTGTGTTCACTTATTCAAGGTGTTTTGTTTTTGAAAAAGTATACTAAGTAAAAATGAAACTATAAATAGCTAAAATACAATATTAAACTTCCAATACATTTGTTATTGAAATGTTTTGAATTAAATGGATAACCAATAAATTATATAGGTCTACCAGTATATAAATGTAATAAAAAAACTTACCTAATATACTTACAATCTAAACCTAAACTTACAATACATTATATACAAACAGTATTTTTGCTCACACATTTACTAAAATTATATTGCAACATCCATGATACATAATCCATGCGAAGCGGTTAAAAAACCTGCGTCTGACCACTGGAGCAGCGTGCAAGCACCAGTGGCGGCTCGTGAGTAAAATGCTGGGGGGGGGGGGCACACACCACTGGGGTGTTTGTACATTTTAGTGTATTTTAGTGAGTTTTTAAGGCAATCTAGGTGTTAAATTTGTGATGCCATATGTTTCTGAAATACTTATCATATGTAAATCTGAAATACTCTACTTACACACCTTTAGTTATATTGCATGTAGCAGAAGTCCATCCTTCTTTCCGACTCACTAGATACATCGCTCTGCGCATGCTCGGACGCCGTCCCAAGCCTTCCATAAGGCACAAGCTTAGACGCGTCATAGCACCAGCAGCCCCCACCACTACCACTCTTCATATAACTGCATGGTAATGGATTGGGACGTTCTGGCCAGCGACCCACGGCTACAAATACAAACTTCTCGCGCTATTTTTGCGTGTTTTTCCTACATTTTCGATGTATGTGATTGAAAAAAAAAACACTTTGGTTAATTAGATGTATATTATAATTGAATGGGTATTTAATTTTTTTTCTTTTTCAAATCTTTTGGAGGGGCGGCGTCCGAGAGCCCTTTTGGGCAAGCCGCCACTGGCAAGCACTCTCTTTGACGACGTCCCAAGAGCAAGCGATAAATTTAAACAAGTAATTATCCACATCATATTAAAGCTAAAGATACATACTACAAGTTTTATTTGAAACATTTTTGTGTATTTTAAATAATTTAAAAAATATAGTTAATAAAGTAAATTTATATGTTTTGAGAAATCATTTTTTTGTGTGTTTGTTGTTTAATAGGTGCTTTAATATTAACTTTATCGAAAAATTTATAAGAACAAAATATGTTTAACATGGATCAAGGAACAAATGTACAAAAAATTAATTCGCTGCGATGAGTATTAACGAACTTGTAAGCAATCTTGTGAAGCTCTGCATTTGTAAACTTCAAAGGGGGTGGAGGGGGAAGCACAAGGGGGAGAGGCGGGGACTTTTGAGAAAATACACGTTTCATAAGGGTCTATCACATATAAAAAATTCAGCTTTCCCCTAATTTGTTGCGACAAAAAACCTTTATTGACTGGGCTAAAAGCCGGAGTTTAGTTATGTTAGCTTTACATTGAATACTTGCAATTTAAATACATTTACTTATTTTGTATTTTTTTTAAACTACAGAAGTAGCAGCCCATTGTTTCTTGGAATGAGATTGATTTAAAAAATCCTAATATTTATTTTAGAGTGTAAATTCATTGAAAATGTAAGACACAAATAACGTGTTTTAAAATAAACAAAAGCCTAAATCTTTCAGCATGAAAACCAGCTAAACCAAGAAAATCGGACGAGTAGAAGTAATACATAGCTGCCCAAGTATTGAAATCCATCTTCTAAATATTATTTAAAACTTTTTTTAATTATTTTGGACACTACTAACCATATCTGCAAGGGGTGACCAAAATGAGGTCGCTCCAATAAAAGATTGCCTTTGAAACGATCATTTGGTCCGGACCTTTTTGCAATTTATACTGTTAAAGCTTGTTGCTTGTTTAGAATTCCTTCTTTCTTTGTTACTTCGGCTCGCATTAAATGCCGAAGCATTGAAATTTTGTGAACGTTCTAAAAAAAAGTACCCCCAGTTTGTATGACTTTTCGGGGTCTATGGACACGATATATGCAGTCACAGACGTCATAGTAAACTTCTGGTGGTTCCGAAAATCTTCTAATTCGATTGCGGAGAGTTGAAAAGCTTTTCGGCTTTCTTGCGTGATTGAGTATTTAAAATAAACTCCAGCCAAAGTCTCAAGAAAGTGTTCCATCTTTTCATCTTGTTTTAATTTTAATCTGAGCCTTTCCACGAACATTTTTTAGAATGGTGGGACATTTTTCAGAATTACTCCTCTTTTATGCTGGTATGTTTGACCTCCGGTACTGAGTACCGGGCAACCTGGTCGCTTCACGCCAAGTCCCCAGCGGAACGTGAAAGAAAGTCGAAACTGTAAATCTCGAGGCAAGCTGGTCGTAGTGTTATCAGTTAAAGTAAATATCATCTGATTCGGAATCCAGGATTCAGTCAAATCCAAAATCATCATTCATAGAATATAGGGTGTTCCATAAAAAATTCGAAAGTTGGCCTCCAATTTAAAATGTAAAAACTGTGCTTTAAAATAAGAACTTGTAGCCTAATAAACAGAGGGCTTTCGATAAACAACATTGCAACAATGAGAATGAACAGCTGATATTAAACATCTGTTATTAACTTCATTTTTCATGTGCGTAAAATTTGTAGTTTCGTTACTTAATTTCTCTGTATTATGGTTTTAAAACGATAACAAAAACCTTGTTGATTTAAAAAAGTTATTTGTTTGTCTAAACAATGCTTTATTAGTGTTTGGACAGGGAGGCAGAGCTCGAAAACCCACGTCATAAGGTACAAAATTTTGGATACCCCACATGAACTGCTTGAGTGGGGTTGTGAAAAAAAGCTTTGTCTTACTTGTCAGATCGGGGGCTTTACGACGCTACAGATTTTAGAAATTTCGAAAAAGGGCCAAACATTACGTGATAAGGTACATGGTTTCCGTTAACGGCATTTTTACTGCGATTGCCCCCTGAACTCAAAACCGTTCAGTAAGACAAAATTTTTGTGGGCTTTTGACGAATAAGACAAAATCAAAATTTTGAAAAAGGGACAAAAATTACGTTATAAGGTACATGAAAATTTCTGGCTTCTTCAAGTCAGTACTAGTCTTGAGCTCACTAAAACGCTTAGTAAGACAAAAGTTTTGTGGGCTTTCCTACTTTAAGACAACAATTTTCAAAAAAGGACATAAAATTACGTAATAAGTTACATGTTTCCCGTTAATGGTATTTTTGTTGCGTTTGCCCCCTGAATTCAAAAAAGTAATCTGTAATGTTTTCTAAATCTACTGAATCATTTGCGTAGTTTTTGTAAAGGAAGTTTCTACGTTAGGGGCCACAATATTTTTAATTAATTAAATTATAGTCAGGGCCGTTAGAGTAGTGGCTAGCACATTGGCCTCACACTCAGGGAATTAAATAGAAAACTGATAAAAAGTAATAAATGAAAAAATCAAATACTTACCCAAGTTCATTGGTTGTTTATTCTACTTCTTCAATCGTCAATAAACCAGAGGTTGATGTAAGGAAACCTGAAATATTGCGCTACCACACAAAAGACATTATTATGTTTATTCAGGTTTGTGCAACAAACTGGTTTCGTTGTTAACATAAAATATTGTTTATATGTAATTTTTCCCTTTAATATAGTTATTGCAGTTTTCAGGGAAAACGGTAAATAAAAAGCTCTCGGACGTAACGAACTTGACTTTATTTAGATTAAGAAGTATCAAAGTATTGTTAAGAATTTTTCATTAAAATATTGTACTTTCGAAAAAATGGTATAACTTGATAATTGAGACAAATTTTTAATTTCTTTCAACATAAACATAAGTGGGAAAACCTACACAACTAAACAAATTAATACATTTTCTCAATTAATAATGCACAAATACTAATGTTATTCTACATATTAACACTTTAAAGTAACTTCATCATTTCAGAAACAACAAATATAATCATAAACACATCTATAAAATTTGCCTTAGTTTTTTTTAAATTGTTTTTTTTTTTTAAAGCTCTTCGTCAGAACCATGCTTTTATCGTGTGGTCAATTTGGTCTGGGAACTTTTGAACGTTGGGCTGAAAAATAAGTACTGCAGAAAATGTTGAAGTACATGAGGAAAATCGTCAGTATCAGGCAACATATTCTTTACCAATGAAAACTCACCCAAACGCTTTCTTCCTATATTGAGTATTGTCTTCCGCAATATTAAAGCAGCATTTAGTAACAACTATTTCTGGGTTTATCTGTTCCATATTAGAGTTAAACTGCGCCCAGGCAGCTTCTGAAATGTTCATTCCAGATTTGTAGATAATAGTTGCTTTTTGTTTCTTATCTACAGTTATTTTGCTCCCATACTTAGCTAGAACTTTTTCCACAAGATGATAATCTTAAAATCCAGAAATTTTGGCATAATCAATAAAAAAGGCCTCAAGCAAATTCATATATACTTGACTACGATATTACCAGTTCTTTTTAAAGGACTTCATCTTCAATATAACTGCATAGTGCTGCAAAAGCTTCCTTGTGAGAATCCCTCTTTTTACACCATTCGTCTGTTCTTTTGACCTCTTCTTCATCTTTGCCTAATCCTGATCCAGTTTTGATAATTTTAACCGAAGCTTGTTTTAAAAATCAGCTTCTGCAAATACCGTGGTAAGATACTTCTATAGCTGTGAAGTCTGCTTCGCCTATAGATTGAATGATTCAGTAGACCACAAAGACTTTTATTTTACTTCTGAGTGCTCTTTTTATTTTATTTTATTATTTTATTTTACTTGATTATTAAAATGAGTGCTTCTGTTATAAAAGTGGAATCGCGACTGAAGTGGAAGAGCTGCACTGTCAACATAAAGAAGCAGATACGAGGCTTGTATTCCACTAAGAACATATCTTCAGCATTGATGTTAGTCTTCGACGGAACGAGTTGCAAAAAGATGTAGTCATTCGAACAGCAGATAAAGATGTTGTTATTCTTTTTTTAGACAAGCAATCAATAAAACAATATCACACTATCTGGATTGATTTCGGAGTTGGGGAAAATCGGTGTTTTGTCAATGCTACTTTGCTTGCATGCAAATTAGGATAAGATGTATGTTCAGCTCTGCCAGGTTCCACGATTTTTCTGGCTGCGATTATAATGCAGCTTTTTCTCGTAAAGGGAAAATACGTCCATTCAATGTTTTAATAAAATCACCCACACATCAAAATGCATTCTCTGCCCTCGGACCTTCGACCACCAAACCTCAATACATTATAGAGAATTTGGAATTATTCACCTGCGAAATATACAGTGATAAAGGGAGTAAAAAGTTGACCAAGCTAGATTCAATGCATTCCTCAAGTGGAACAAGCACAAAAAGTATGATAAACCATAGATCCCTCTTTATTAACTTCATGCAAATCTGTCTCTGAAGACAAAGAAAAGATAAAGCGGTACAACTATGTTTCCCTCATGTAGAATAATTCAACAAATCCAGATCATCTACAGGGGATAAATCCCATCGACTATGGATGGGAATTATGAGATAAAGGACTCATTCCACATTGGAATCAAATACGTTTGCCATAGAATTTGGAACAAAGTCAAGAAGAAGTACTGGAAAGGAGCAAGAGGGAGAAGAACATGAAGGGATAAGTTCAGCGGATGAAACATGGGTTTTGACGAAGAGCGTAACAAAAAAAACAATTTTAAAACACTAAGGCAAATTTTATAGATGCGTTTATAATTATATTTTCTGAAATGATGAAGTTACTTTAAAGTGTTAATATGTAGAATAACATTAGTATTTTTGCATTATTATTTGTGAGAAAATGTATTAATTTGTTTAGTTGTGTAGGTTTTCCCAATAATGTTTATGTTGAAAGAAATTAAAAATTTGTCTGAATTATCAAGTTATACCATTTTTTCGAAGTAAAATACTTTTAATGAAAACATTTTAACAATACTTTGATACTTCTTAATCTAAATAAAGTAAAGTGCGTTACGTCCGAGAGCTTTTTATTTACCGTTTTTTCCTGAAAACTCCAATAACTATATTAAACGGGAAACATTACTGTACATATAAAAAATATTTCACGTTAACAACGAATCAAGTTTGTTGCACAATACTGAATAAACACAATAATGTCTTTTGTGTGGTAGCGCAATATTTCAGGTTTCCTTACATCGACCACTGGTTTATTGACGATTGAAGAAGTAGAATAAACAACTAATCAACATGGGTAAGAATTGGATTTTTTTCATTTATTTATTTTTATCAGTTTTCTCTTTAATTCCCTGAGTGTGAGGCCAATGTGCTAGCCACTGCTCTACCGGCCCTGACTGTAATTAAATTAATTAAACATATCGTGGCTCCTAACGTAGAAACTTTCTTTACCAAAATTACGCAAACGATTCAGTACATTTAGAAAACATTACAGATTACTCTTGCCTACATTAAGACTAAACTTTTACAAGAAAAGCAGGCTAAGGATTAGTGTTCAATAATCTACTTCAATTGTACTACATAATACACATCTCTCTCTACTTTTTCATCAGAAAAGTACTGTCGTAAATTAGAAAAGCCCAAAATTACCGTTAACGTTAAGCATGTACTATAACAGCATGACGTAATATTTTAACCTTCTTAGAAAATGTTTGTCTTTAAGTAGAAAGCCCAAAACATTTTTTTCTTACTATGCGTTTTAGTACTAACTTGAGAAACAAAAATTTTCCATGAACTATATGACTTAATTTGTATCCCCTTTTCAAAATTTTGATTTTGTCTTATGCGTCTAAAGCAAACCTATAATTTGTCTTACTGAACTGTTTTGAGTTCAGGGGGCAATCGCAATAAAAATACCGTTAACGGGAAACATGTAACTTATGACGTAATTTTTGGTACTTTTTTGGAAAAATGTTTGTCTGAAAGTAGGAAAGCCCACAAAATGTTTGTCTTACTGAACGGTTTTGAGTTCAGGGGGTGATCGCTGTAAAAATGCCGTTAACAGAAACCATGCACCTTATCACGTATTTATGGTCCCTTTTTGAAAATTGTTGTCTTAAAGTAGGAAAGCCCACAAAATGTTTGTCTTACTAAGCGTTTTAGTGAGTTCAAGACTAGTACTGACTTGAAGAAGCAAGAAATTTTCATGTACCTTATGACGTAATTTTTGTCCCTTTTTCAAAATTTTGATTTTGTATTATTAGTCTAAAGCCCACAAAATGTTTGTCTTACTGAACGGTTTCGAGTTCAGGGGGCGATCGCAGTAAAAATGCCGTTAACGGTAACCATGTACCTTATCACGTAATTTTTGGTCCTTTTTTGAAAATTGTTGTCTTAAAGTAGGAAAGCCCACAAATTTTTTGTCTTACTAAGCGTTTTATTGAGCTCAAGACTAGTACTGACTTGAAGAAGCAAGAAATTTGCATGTACCTTATGACGTAATTTTTGTCCCTTTTTCAAAATTTTGATTTTGTCTTATTCGTCAAAAGCCCACAAAAATGTTGTCTTACTGAACGGTTTTGAGTTCAGGGGGCAATCGCAGTAAAAATGCCATTAACGGAAACCATGTACCTTATCACGTAATTTTTGGCCCTTTTTCGAAATTTTGAAAATCTGTAGCGTCGTAAAGCCCCCGGTCTGACAAGTAAGACAAAGCTTTTTTTCACAACCCCACCCAAGCAGTTCATGTGGGGGTATCCAAAATGTTGTACCTTATGACGTGGGTTTTCGAGCCCTGGCTCCCAGTCCAGTTAAGAGCAAGTTCATTGGTAGAAAACGTTTCTATACAAAAATATATTCCACTCAATTAGGTTGTTTTTAAATTTGTATACCCCTCTAACGTTTAAACTGTTAGTCGTATAAAAAAAACGAAAGAACAAAATGTCTTAAAATAACTTGTAAAATACAAAAACCATAATACAATATAGGGTGTTCCATAAGAAATTTGAAAGAATTTATAATGTTTTAATTTCTCCAAAAACAAGAAAAGGTTCGCCATTTAAAGTTTGCTTTCAGATTTATAGTTTACAAGATACCAATGGTGGCCTATTTTAAAAAACGACCTGTATACAAAAGACACCCTATATAGTTTTGCCTAAATGACTGTATTTAATGGTTGGGGTTAAATCTTTTATTTAAGTAGTGGTACGATTAATATGTATTATCTTTTGCTTTATTTTTCAAAAATTATTTCAGTTATTTGAGTAAATTGTAGGCTCTGTACATTTACGTTTTGAAAATTAATAATTAGATACACACAATTAGATATAGGCCTAGTTTGTTGTTTGTAGGCCTGAGTAATGTCCTTCGAAGAATTATTTAAACAACAACATTTTAAATAAACGGTACCAGAAAGTGGCACATACTTTCTCACAGACATATTTAAATTATTAACACGTTCACTGCTAAGAACGCACATGTGAGCTTGACACTGAACACTATGAGAAGCAGCTGACGCACAGTGTATTGCACGCCAACCCCCGTATTGAGGCTATTTTCAATACACAGTGCAT
>JAGFPH010002870.1:109414-124852 GCA_018207615.1 Philaenus spumarius | reverse complement strand
TTTTGAGGTTAAATTTAGGCTATCTTAATAATATTGTTTTACATTCTATTAAATTGGTTTGCCAGGATCCTTTAATCTTTTACTAGTTTGTTCTTACTCAACTGGGTCAAAATGTTATAACTGTCCTCCAAATTTAAAATTTTTATAAAATTGAAAATTTTTAATAAATTATAAATTTCTTTTCATAACATTTTGCTCTAAGCCTACTTATATACATTTCTTATTAACAATTAACATTTCTTAAAACTACTGAACATAAACATCATAAACTTTACAATTATACAACTTTGAAAATTAACTAATTATAATTATCAGAAATCTAAGCAACACTTTGTTTAATTAAATTTCCTACTGCAATCTCCCTTTACATATTTTTATCTAACTTTAATGTAGTTCCCTATCTGAAGTTTTCTCATCATATTAGGTTTTTCCAGACATTGTTCATCAACAAGGATATCTTTAGAAGTTTGAATGTCTACTACATCAGGATTATCTTTCCTAATCACTTTAATATTGTCTTCATTAAATCTTAGCTCTGTTTTAGCTATTACTGTATTTACGATATCATTATCACTTGAACTTATTTCAAACTCTCCAGAATCTTTTACAGCAATATCACATCCAACTATTTCAGTACTTTTAACATCATCTAGCGTGGTAACATCAGTTTGAGTTTCAATTTTATGTGATGTTTCAGGTTCACTTAAAATTGTCATTTTTATATCTGAGATCTGGTCTATGTTTAAATTGTTAACAATATTGTTTTCTGTATTTAGATTATCAATTATATCTTCAGTCGTTGTTAAGCCTTTGTTAGAATCTAAATTTTCAATTTCTTTCACTATGTTCAAACCTCTTTCTTCATCTGAATCATTTTCTGTCTTCAAATGTTCATCCTCGACAGAAATTACATTTTCTTGTGTTGTTTTCTCCAATCCTACAGCGTTCTTACATTCCAAAAGTTTCTCTAGTGATTCTGAGTGTATATTACTGGTAGTCTCTACATCTTTTTCATTTTTACTTATTTCTATTACAGCACTATCATAATATCTGTTTAATTCTATCGCATCATATTCTTTCTGTCCAATCAACTCACATCTAATTCCATCGTTTCTTTCCTTATCCATACTTATTACTTCATTCATATCATTATAATTAATTATTATTTTATTTTCGTCGAAATCCAACTTCATTTTTAACTCACCAATACTGTCCATGCCTATAATTACTTCTCTTAATAAATCTGGTACTATTAAACACTGCATTTCATATATTATCTTTCCAATTCTAACATTTAACATTATTATACTTTCAATCCTTCGGCTAACCTTTCCTGTTGCTGTAATGATATTAATTCCTGTTAAGGGTAACTCTTCAAATCTTCCTAACCTGTTTCTATTCTGTATAAACCATTCTTTTTGCATGCATGTCGCATTACTTCCTGAATCGATTAAACCTTTTATATCTATTTCACCTATTTTAATATTTATTTCTGGGTTAAATTCGTTATACCCTCTTCTTCTAATTATCTTGTCCTCCTGGTCACATTCAGTCAAAAATTTTCTATCACATAACACAGTGGTGATTATTATATTGTTTTCAAAATTAGGCCTAAATGATTCTATTAAATTTTCTTCTTTATTAACTTCCAAAATTCCTTTATTTGATTGCACTGAAATATCATTTAATTTTGATTTATTTTCCCTAATATTATTTATAATTCCAATGGATGTTTCAGTGCTTAACAGTTTAAATTAGGAGTCGCTTCACATACAACTTCCTGTGTCTTCTCTTGTGCCTGTATCATGTTTACATTCCTATTTGTTTGTGGTTCTCTTACATCAGTAAACTTTCTCATATGTACCATGTTTGGTCTGAGTGGGCTATCTTGAAATCTCTGTTGGTTATTTTCCCTTGGTTGCCTATGATATTCCCTGTATCTATATTGTTGTAATTGTGGTCTATTTACATAATTGTTCTCTCTGTGTTGTGGCCTATACAAGTTATTTCTATTGTTGTTATGGTTAAATCCAGTAAAATTTCTGTTTCTGTTAAATTGATTATTTTGTTCCCTAAATGGCGTTTTAAATTTATTTTCTACTTCTGTTTGCCTAAATCTTCTCCTATTCTCTTCAAACTTCCTTACCAGTTCATTTCTCTCTTCAATATCTTCTTCATTTAGAAATCGTTCCATTTCCCTAATCGTGTTTATGTTTTGTATTCGCCTAGCGTCCCTAATTCTGTCGTCGAAGTGTCTCGTAAGTCTCTTAACTATCTCGTCTTCCGAAGGTGTAGGTGTAAGATTCCTCATAATTATTACTTTCTCGATGAAGTATTCTGTTCTACTTAACTTCCCATCTGGCCTATATTTTTCTACCTCTATTCTGTTCCTAATACCGTTTTGTACTTCATCGTTCCAATATTTCTCAATCACTCTTTCTTTAAAACTTTCTATATTGTCAATCTCTTCCCGTACTATTTGCCACCACCTTGCTGCATTGTTTTCCATCGACAAATCAATGATTTCCCTAATATTTAAATTTTCTCTACCTTCTATGCTTCTCCTATTTTCAATTTTAATAATATGCCTCTCTATTTGCTTTAAGTATTCGATTGGGTTGTTGGACTTTCCGTCAAATTTAGGTATACTGGTATCGTTGTTATTATTTTCACAGCTTACATATAATATTTGTGGATTGCCACTTACATTTTTGTTTTGTTTAATATTTTCCTCGGTTTCGTTTAACCTCAAATTAACCTGGTCCAAATTCTTTCCAATTTCTACTATTTTATTGTAGAAAGTTTGATCTAAATTGTTGATTTGTTTTCCCTGTTCATTTATGCTTAATTTTAAATTGTTTATCTCCCCTTTAGTTGTGTCATTCTGTTTAGTTAGTTTGTCCTCCAATTTCTGATAAGTTTTCTTAATATCTTTTTCTAATTCATCTTGGTTTAATAGGATTTGATTTTTAAATTCTATAAGTTTAGTCTCAATTTTTTCATCAAATTTTGCCAACAATTCTTCTTTAATTTCATAAATTTGACTACAGTTCTCAGATAATTTGCAATCTATTTTACTTTCCAATAGGTTTAGGCTTTTATTTAGGGTTTCTGAATTTTCTGCTAATTTTTTATTTAAGTTTTTATTTAGGGTATCTGAATTTTCTGCTAATTTTTTATTTAAGTTTTTATTTAGGGTATCTGAATTTGTAGTTAGTTTATTTTCTAATTTTAATTCTAGCTGGTTTAGTTGGTAGGAATTTTGTTCTAGTTTTCTATTTAAGTTTTCTGAGTTTTGTTCTAATTTTTTATTTAAGTTTTTATTTAAGGTTTCTGAACTTTCTTTCATTTGAAACATCAATTCATGCAACATATTTAGCATCCTATTTTCATCTGTTACCTTTTCTACAGTTTCCCTAACTTCTGGAAACTCTAAATTGTGTTCTTCTTGTGGCCTAACCTCTTCTACCTCAACTATCTGCACTAATTCTCCCTCTACTTGATCTACATTCCTTTTTACCCTAGCATTTCTTTTTTGTTTATCGGATTCTATTTTCCTTTCAGTTTCTTTAGGCTGATCCCTTAATTCATATTTAGCTTGTTCTGCTGCCATTTTATTTAAGATATTTGGTCTAGTGTTAATTTAAATTTGTTTGAAAATATTAATTTGTTTTATAATATATTAACTAATGTTAATATATTTTTAAATGATCCTAAAAGTTGCTTATATTTCTTAATAACTATATGATTGTACACTTAATACGCCAGCACGTTGGTTGCGCCAATTTATAATATGATGTTCCTTTATTCAGTAAAAAGCCTCACGTTGGGCCGTCAATTTATAATAAATTTATGATATATTCTCTTTTTAATAATGCCCCACTAGTTGTGGAAGCCAATTTATAAAAGTAGATTCTATTATTCTCTCTTTTATTATAATAATATTTAATGATTTGAATAATAATATATTCTGTAATATTAAGATCTTCTGTAATATTAAGATCAACACTTACTTTAAAAGACCAATGAAATTAGGCTTTTGTATTACAAATAGTTCTTTATTCTTTAACAAGTAGGCTAAGTTTCAAATTATACTTTTACAAAATTATCTGTATTAATATGTAGAGCACTTATTTATAAGATTATTAAATTTATTTTTATGACTCTTAAATCTCGGGTTAAAGGAATCCTGGCCTATTAAATGTACAATCAGTAACAAAATCTTAAATCTATACAGGATAATTATATCTAAAACTAGTTAATGCTACAAATGTTAAAATGTTCTAAGTCCTAAAGGTGTTTATGAAATTACTTTGATTATATTGAATTTTGAATAATTGTTTTCACTGCAAATAAAGTCACTGTTCTTATGGATGGTTAAATGAAATTGGCTGGATATTACCTTATATCAGTTCTTGTTTAAAATGGTACTTTACCAATTATTAGTTTTATTTGAAATGTTTAAGATCCTTTTCTGATCTTGGCTGTAATTATATTTGATTGATGTTTGCTTTTCTTGAGATTTTTAATTACTTTTACGCTAAATTATATTTTTGATCCTCAAAGTACGTCTGAATGCTCCCAAGCCTTATATAACAACTGAAAAGCCATTTTGTTCAAATATACCGGTTCTGAAAAAACAGTGCCGTCATGAGAATCTCTAACAATTGTTTCTGTTGCTTAATTATTTTGGTGGCCGGTGTTTTTACACAAAATATATGAAAATTTATTTATTTTGTTTTCTGTTGAAAATGTTTATGTTTTTATTTGATATTCACACTGATATTGTTTTTACAAGTCTTAGTTTATCGAAATAAATAATTATCTGCTTTATCGTAGGATATATAAATGTTTTTATTCACTCGCGCATATAATCGTAGGAACAGCTGTTCAACATTCATCTACGGATGTAATCGATGTACCGTCTGGATTAGCACAACTTGTATCTTTCAGCACATTCGCCAATAACCTCACTTGTTTGATTTTAAACACCTTTGTAATTATTTACAACACCTTGCTTAATTAATAAACTATACACAATTTTGAAATCTAATTCTATTACAATCTATATTACATGAATAAACTTATACGCTAATAAAATTTGAAATGTGAAACATTTCGAATTTTATTTTAGGCTCACGTCTGCTTGTAAATTAAATTTGGTTTGTATATAAAAAAAAAAAAAAAGGTAAGTTAAGTGTTATTTATTAATAATAAGAGTGTTTATCGTTATTTTATTATATATTTAGTTTCCTGATGTGAATTTATTTGTCCTTTGAATAATTTTGTCTAGATCGAAATTTTGAGGTTAAATTTAGGCTATCTTAATAATATTGTTTTACATTCTTTTAAATTGGTTTGCCAGGATCCTTTAATCTTTTACTAGTTTGTTCTTACTCAACTGGGTCAAAATGTTATAGTCATCATAGAAATTTCACCTAAATTGTCACAATAAGTAGTTTTATCTTAAACTATGCATTCTGCATAGGCATAGAGATGTTTTGTTTAGAAGAACTTGTAGATCTATTACATCGAATAATCAATACATTGCGCATGCGCATAGCAGAGAAACGTAGACCATTTTTACAGATAAGCCTGTAGAGTGTAGCCAGTGTGACTGTGCCAGCTCAAGAACGACAAAGCTATTGAATTATAAGACCAAGAATATATGTTTATAGTTAAACTAGGCTGAGAGTATGTTTTAATTGAATTAGAAAATTTAAACTACAATTCAAGTTAATGCTGTGTATCATGGAGTATTTATTGGAAAGATGGCTAAGGATAACACACTACAGGTAACCTCAAAATATAGTTTCAAGATTTCATTGTATTTCTTTTGTGACTTCCTAAGTTATAATTTGACTGAATTAGTGTTATGGAGTGTTCAATATGTTTCATACTATTATTGGATGCAGTAAATTGTAAACTACATTTAAAAAAGTTTTGAAATATCCTAGACTTAAACTTAGGGGGCCTAGGCCTACCTGATTAATTTGAGACTGTATATGTTTATTATTTTAAAAGTTACTTAATTTGATCACCATATTGGAAAATACCAACTATTTTAATTGTGACTGTCGTAGATCTTGTTTAATTCTTCTATGTATTAGCCCATATTATAGGCCCTAACTACTTTTTAAGGTGTAAATTTACTATATGACCCTTGGCTGATATTTTTACAGATGATGACTTTGGTTTCACATTCTACTGTTAAATGTTGAATACAGGTAAACATACTATGACTAAATACTAAAAGCTATTTCAGGCTATTTTTTTTTTCTCTTGCATTTCTGTTGGCGTAGGTTCGTATAGTAAATTCACGCCCTTTTTAATTTTGAACATTTTCTTCCGACTAGTTAAGCAATTAAGGTCAGTCATAAAATGGGGGGAGGGGGTGTAATCTACAATACTGGTTTATTAATGCAGTATAAGGAATTAAATGATAAAAATACATTGCTGACTTGTATTTGTAATAAATAAATAATAAACTAAAAGTGTTTTTCTGTCTTCAGATATTCTGCCGAGGAAGGAACTTCAACCGAAACAGAGCCTTCGCAGAATGGAATGTATCAAGGTAAACACAATTTAGAGTGATATCACCAATGAATTTCTTATCAAAGTAGCTAAATACATTATTATTTTATATATACCGTACTAATTAATGAAAAAAAAGTACTTAACATTATGAACGCTGAACTTGATTAGCATTAAATCATTTTTTTATAATTAGTTTGAACAAATAGCCTAGTTTTATTAAAATCAGTTTATAATTTTAACTGGGTGTATGTCTTCCTTTAGTCCTAATGCCAGGACATATACAAAATTATAAAATATTAAGATTTACATTGCAAATGAATTACAGTAGAGCGTCGATAATCCGAACGTCAATAATCCGAAACGTCAAAAATCCGAACGCGTTCCGAGGCATCCCCTGCCTTTTTCGTTTTCTCAAATTCCAATTATTGCGTCGTTAAAAATTTTACAAAAATCTTCATCGCAGTTTGTCATTATTATCTCTTTTTAAACACCTGCTCTCACACGCCCTCACAGCAGACTTACTGTCAGTATTTTCACTGTCACGCTAATAAGCTGCTTTAGCACTAGCAGTAAACAAAATACAGAAAGTTCTTTCATTTCTCTTTGTGTAATTATTATAACAGTGTGTCGTATATACAGTAGTGTACTATATAGTAAGTATTTTTTTTATATTTCGTTTGTGTTAACTATAATGAACAAGTGAACTTTTAATTATGTACACTATAATTGAGAGGTGCATATTGGCCCTACTGTGTACGTGCATACACAGTGGTTCTTCTAAATCATAATGTGTAAGTAGTCTTACACAGGCCTGCAGAATATGTCCGAACGCCCGAACGAGGTTCGGGGGAAATTGGGACTGAGCTGGGGGAATTTTGGCTGGGGAAAAATCCAACAAAAATAAGGAAATTAATATAATTATTTTGGGGAAAAATAAATAAGAAATGAATGGGAACAAAGGTCAGCTTAATCGGTTTGTATGATACATAATACATACACACCAATACACACACACAAAGTGTGTTGTCTGCTCTCTGTTGCAAGTCGGACAGGGTTCCTATTTAATTTTCACCGCACAAAATATCGTACGGTGGAGCCGCGATACGACATTAATCTTCACCGCACAAAATATCGTACGGCCGAGCCGCCGATACGATATTTTTGTGCCGGTTGATGATGGCAGTTTCCTGATTCTTGACGGGCGTTCAAACATACATTCGTTGGGTATTAAAAAATAATTATTATGATACCGCTATGCAAATTTTGATTAGTTTCATACAAATGATATTATTCAATTAGAATTAAATCATATTAAGGGTCGGCTCTAGTAAAACAGAAAGCAACCTGCTACTCCCTATAGCGGCGGTAGGTTACGTGGACATTGCTCATCCTAAATCCATTTAAAAATCGCAATTATTCGAATAGCGTTTTTAAAAAAATACTAAACTCTTCGGGACAAAATTCTTCATCCGAATGGCTTGGTAATTTTTCGCTATAATTAATAGTTACAACGTAAAAAATATTTAAAATCGCTCTATAGCGGCGGTAGGTTACACGGACATTGCTCAGCCTAAATCCATTTAAAACCCGCAATTGTTCAAATAGCGTTTTAAAAAAAATACCAAAATCTTGGGGACGAAATTCTTCAGGCGAATGGCTTGGTAGTTTTTCGTTATAATTAGGCTAATAGTGACAACATACAAACATATTAAAAATCAATGTTTTAAATTGTTAATAAATTTTAAACAAAATATTTTTCTTAATTTTTAAAAATCCATTTGCATGCATATTGACCATAGCTTTAAAATGACATAACGTTTATAATTTTCCGATCACAAATAAAGGAAAAATTTGGATTTTAATTTAACATTGGTCTTATGGAGTGTCAGCCAACATGGCCGACAGCTAGAGCCGACCCTTAAACCAAATTATACGTTACTTAATGTATAGGTATTACCGATGTTTTTTAATTTTCTTTTACCGAAATTCGAATCAGTCTTTATCAGTAAAATGCGTACAATGTGATGTGCGTACTCATTTTTTATTACTTCTGCTCACATATTAGCATGCCGAAGTATTGAAATGATGCGATGATTTTGTATGTGTCAGTTTTCCTTTATACACGGTATAAGCACCCACAGACGTCGTAGAAAACTTCTGTTGGTACCAAAATCTTTGTAATTTTTTGCGGAGAGTTTGAAAATCGTTTGAGGTTTCTAGCGTGAGGCGGAGCGCGTCAGGGTCACATTTTTTGGGTACAGAAAAAACGAGTTAGCGAGTTAAAAAGTCGTAGCGCGTCGGAGTCATGTTTTTGGATCAACATTTTGAAAATTCAGTGTGGGGTATAGTTTTATATGTTTTTGAGTACGGGAAAACCGATTTTTGACATTTAAAAAGTCGTAACGCGTCGGGATCACGTTTTTCTTCAACATTTAAAAAATTCAGAGTGGGGTATCGTTTTATATGTTTTTGGGTACGGGAAAACCGATGTTGACTTTTAAAAAGTCATAGCGCGTCGGGGTCTCGTTTTTAATTCAAAATTTTGAAAAATAAGTTTGGGGTATCATTTTATATGTTTTTGGGTACAGGAAAACCGATTTTTGACATTTAAAAGTCGTAGCACGTTTTTGAATCAAAATTCAGTGTGGGGACGCGTCGTAACGCGTCGGTATCACGTTTTTGGATCAATATTTTGAAAATTCAGCGTGGGGTATCGTTTTATATGTTTTTGGGTACGGGAAAACAAATGTTGACAGTTAAAAAGTCATAGCGCGTCGGGGTCTCGTTTTTGGTTCAAAATTTGGAAAATTCAGTTTGGGGTATCGTTTTATATATGTTTTTGGGTACGGGAAAATCGATTTTTGACATTTAAAAGTCGTAGCGCGTCGAGATCACGTTTTTGAATCAAAATTCAGTGTGGGGTATCATTTTATATGTTTTTGGGTACGGGAAAACCGATTTTGACAGTTAAAAAGTCGTAACGCGTCGGGATCACGTTTTAGGATCAACATTTTGAAAATTCAGTGTAGGGTATCGTTTTATATGTTTTTGGGTACGGGAAAACAAATGTTAACAGTTAAAAAGTCATAGCGCGTCGGGGACTTGTTTTTGGTTCAAAATGTGGAAAATTCAGTATGGGATATCGTTTTATATGTTTTTGGGTACGGGAAAACCGATTTTGACAGTTAAAAAGTCGTAGCGCGTCGGGATCACGTTTTTGGAACATTTTGAAAATTCAGTGTGGGGTATCGTTTTATATTTTTTTGGGTACGGGAAAACCGATTTTTGACATTTAAAAAGTTGTAGCGCGTCGGAATCGTGTTATTGAATCAAAATTCATTGTGGGTATCTTTTTAAATGTTTTTGGGTACGGGAAAACAGATTTTGACGGTTAAAAAGTCGTAGTGCGTCGGGATCACGTTTATTTATCAAAATTTTGAAAGTACAGTGTGGGGTAACGTTTTATGTGTGTTTTGGTTCAGGAAAACCGATGTTGACAGTTAAAAAGTCGTGGCGCGTCGGGGTCTCGTTTTTGGATCAAAATTTTGAAAATACAATGAGGGGGAAGTTTTATGTGTTTTGGGGTATGGGAGAACTTATTTTGACAGTTAAAAAGTCGTAGCGTGTCAGGAACACTTATTTTTTAACTAAATGTAACAAATGAAAAATAATTGTTAAGTTTAATTTTCTTTCAATTCGTGTGATCTGTCCGTACGATTTTCAGTAGTGACTGTGGTAGGTAATTGGGTAATTGAATTGGAACTAATTAAACATAACATTTAACTTTGTTTTAACCACTTAAGTATTAGGCCCGTGTTACACTGTAAAATATTTTATAAAAGATGGTATCCACCTAATATAAAAGATTTGAAAAGTGATTCTCTTTTATAAAACATTTTGGGCTTGTATTAAAAAGTTTAAAGGTCTAACATTTTATAAAAGGTAAATTTTATAAAAGATGGCCCATTACACTATCAAAGATCTTTGTCAAAGAACTTTTATAAAACATATTTTATAAATTAACCTTAGGCCTACTTTTAAACATAATAAAATAGCAATAATCAAGTTGTATTTTTGTTTTTTTTAAAAACCTTTTGGGGCCATCTGAAGATATTTCACTGTAGATATTTAATTTCACCGTAGTTAATTAAGTAAAAATAATGCTAAATTATTATTTTTTTGAAGATTTATATTGGAATTTATAATGAATATAATAAACATTATTAAAACATAAGGTCAATAAATATGTTGAAATATATAAACAAACTGTGTTAATGTCGCATCTGTAGCGAATAGCGATCAATTTTGGGGAAATTTTGTGTGCTAAAACATTTTCTGCACCCCTGGTCTTACATACTGTATTGTAATTACATTACTGCTTGTACTAATTAACCACTTTAATATCGATAAAGGGCTTGTATTTTTAGCCTAAATGGCATTTGCTTAGTTATTTTCAAAAATCTGAACAAATTGATAATCCGAACCCCCTCGGTCCCAATTAGTTCGGATTTTCGACGCTCTACTGTAAGTTAAAAACACCTTTCAAAATTTAGACCAATTTTGGCTAGGCCTAACCTATATTCGTGTAGAAACTTGCCGATTCTAATTTACTGTGAAATATTTTATTAACTGTGTTATTATAGCAGTTGCTGTTGTAACCAAAGAATCATAATTTATAGTTTTCATGCATCCCAGAAGATTTGATGACTGCCTATGTATAATTTGTACTTTTTGTACTGAACTTCCTTTTGTTTATTTATCTTCAACTTAACTTTTAATAAATGAAAAGCAATAATAATAAGAACAAACGAATTATTATTTATTAATTTGATAACGATATACTTATCTATTTGAACAAATAAAGATAAATCATTTACGGCCTAAAATTGGCTCGTTAACAAGAAAAATTTTAATCTCGGGGCTGGTGTCCGTGGCACGATATTCAATCAAAATATTTAACAAATACATACAAAAAATACAATTAAAATATTGAGAATGTTCTGAAAAATAATTAGAATATTTATAATGAAATGTTCTCAGAATGTGAGGTTATAGTCAGGCAGATAAAAAAAAAACTAATGAAATTCTGGCATTATCACAAATAGTTCAAAATCTAATTGTTATTCTCTCACCACCGTAGATGATGTCTTGATAGTTGTTTTAAAACACTTCAAAAGATGTATTCTCTTCGCTTCTTCTTTAGGTTTCTTCTTATCGTCAAGCCTTAGAATACAATTTTTGTAACCTTCCTCGTATAGCTTTTTCTCAGAACTCCCTTTTTTTACAGATGTTTTTAATTTAGGCTTTGTTGCAAATTCTGCGTTCCGGTTGGTCGTTTTTTTTTTACTCGTTTCTTCTTCTCCTTGTTGTTTGGCCGTCTGCCGTCAGTTGAGTCTTGGTCATTTTATTTATAGAATAAATTTTGATTTGATTTAAAAATGGGTTTTATTATTATACATAAATATCTAGAAATTGTTTCCACTTATTTTTTTAATTTGTGTGTGTATCAATTTAAGTACAATGTTACCGTAGTCACGGATTTTGTTATATTAAATTCGTCAGCTGTTACAGTGTAAATTGCCGTGGTGAATGTGTTATTAATTTATTTTAAATTGTGGAATGTCTTATAATTGGCCTATTTGGTAATTTTAGTTGCAGAATTTTATGCTCTTTATATAAATGGCGTTAAGTTATTAGTTTGTATCCCTTAACAAAAAATATTATTGGTTTTCTTTCGTTTCGTAAGTCTTCTGAAACATCTGTTGAAATTGTGCGTGTTAGTTCCGTTATTATCCGCAAGATCGCTCTGTATGGTTCCATTCTTTGTATTTCATTATGTTATCGGCTGTTTCGATTTTGCTCTATCGGGAATTTAAATTAATTTGTCTTGCAATTTTATTATTACTATAGGTTTTGAATTAGGAATTAGGTTTGCTTTATATGTATTTAAAGTTTATCAGAAATAATGGAGATGTACTATTTTATACACCTACCATAATACTTTGACAAATTCCAGCTGTTTAACCCATTGGGCTGATAACTGATGGGCTAAAGTTTTTATTAGGATACCTCACCCTATCGCATTAAACAAAAATAACCTGAGGTTATAACTCACAGTCTCTAGTGACAATATGTTTACCAACATTCTTAAGGTGTACGTTTACACTTGTACACATGTATGAGAACTTGTGTGAGTTACTTGTTGAATTAACAAATCCAGAAATATTTGCTCACTCAAAAGCTCACACATTATATTGACACATTATATAATATTGACTTGTGTGAGGTGATTATTAAAGCTTTTCCCAACCAGCTGATTTATAACAACACTTTTTGTAGGTTAGGTTTCATTGTGTTATGTACAAGTACGTTAATATTTAATTTTAATCTTTTCAACTTAAAGTTACCATGTCTGGAGCCGGGAAACAACACTGCAACTAATTGAAAAAATTATGGCTTCTAATAGATGGGATGTTAAATCCAATGTTAAAATCAACTTGTGTGCAAGTGTAAATGCTCTAATGTGATTCAACAAGTATAGTGATTTGTGTACTCAAACTTCACACTTGTTTCTCAAACAAGTATCTCATACATCTGTACAAGTGTTTGTACCTTTAGGTTGGAAACAATACCGTACTCGGTTTGCAAACATATCAGCTGGGTGTCCTATAGTAAATTTATGTTACCAAATATGCCTTGTATAAATTACAAATACTAACAGGGATTTCATTGTTTATAACTCATTTTGAAATAAATAATTGTTCACCACTTATAGCATTTGTCATTTTTGATGTTTTTTAAATTTTGTAAGTGGTACACAGTATAAGTAAAAGGCTTATAGGTTAAAGTAAGAGATTTTTTTACATTTTTGAGACTAGATAAAAAATGTAGCCTATAAAAAGCTTTTACAAGCTGGCCTAAGTTGTATACAGAGTAATTATACAATTTACTATTTGAAAAGTATGCTACGTAATGATTATACTTTTATCATTTTTTGTCTACTGTTTATAAGATAAACAGGTTATGTTTAAAATGAAAAATAAAATAGCCTACACTCTAAACATCTTGTAGACTTTGTCAATTAATTGTACTTGATCTTGTTAAGTTATGTGGCTTGAGTCATTATCAAGTTAAGCATGATTGCACATGAAAGCATTCTAAATTGGTCTTATTATTAATATTTTTTTTTAAAAGTGTTTTCATGTCAGTTGATACTCTTTTCATTTAAATATTTCTATAGTCTACTTATGTGTATTTTGACAATTACCATTATTTAGGCCTGGATTCTGACAACACTTAGAGCTGAATTGGAGGAAAACGTAGCCTATAGCTCTATATTTTAGTCTCAATTTTGGAATCATAATTATTTTTAGGTTAAGGTTTTAATATAGAACTCTTCTAAGCTTATATTTTCTGTTTGAGTTTTAATGCTTTTAACTTTATTGAAACAATTTAACATATTTTACAGTTTGCTAATTTTAATTTTGAAGAGGGTTATAATATAATGAAGGCATATAGGCCTACATTAAAGTTTGTACAGCAATGTCGGCTAAACATAGTATTACTCATGTACTATTTAAAAAATGAAATGTCAGTAGACAACAGACATAAAATCTTTTGGATGACTAAAAGTTGTCAGTCTAAAACACAACATTGTTATTACAACAAATTATCAAAAATTGAACTCCATTTTAGTTGTGACTTTGTATTGTAGAATAAGTATGGAAATTATGAATAGATGAAATAATATGTAATTGTGGGTTTCTTTTCTCCAGGTACCCCAGCAGGAACTCTTCCAGGTTGCTGTGCCTAGTGACTGAGCTGGAACTTTCCTTCAATCCATTCTTCCAGTAAGTGTAGCTTATAATATATACAATTTGGTACTTGTTCATTATCCTGGGCTACTTTTGATATTGACCCTTGGCTTATATTTTTGTAGGCGATGACCTTGTGGCTGAAGACCATAAGTTAGAACTTCAGGCTTCTTTTTAATCTTGCATTTCTGTTGGCCTAGGGTCGTATAGTAAATTCGTGCTGTGCAAATGGTCATGACATGAAGCTCTATTTCGGAAAATAAATCATTTGGAAGTGCAACGTCGAAGTTTGCCAGATAAAGATCAGAATGCGGGTTGGGAAATACTGGTTTGTTGACAGCCGCTTATCGTCCGTGTGTTTCTTTTATTGCTGGGCCTAGGAATTGATTTCAATCTAATGGTGTTTAGAGGTAGTTCGGTATAATGAACAAGTACCTACAGTTCACACTTCCTCTTATTCATAGTTCAATACATACACATACACTGCAAGTTTCCTTCACCAAATCTTCCAACATAAAATAATGTGCTACGTCTTATGTATCAGACTAAAAGATATTTCCTCAAGTTTGTAGGAAAAATATTAAAATTTACAAATAATTTAAAAGAAAATTAGGCACAGAGATGGTTTAAAAAATGTTGTTTATTCATTTCAAATATTTATACATTTATTTAAAATACATTGGCTAGATCACATTTGTATTACACTTACACCATGCACAGCTGATTTCATACTTTGATAGCATTAATTTGTACTTCTAATTTGTAGGTTATGTTAATTTATAGGAATAGATACTTAGTACAGGGTGTGGCAAAACCAATTAAGCAGTTTCTATCGATTTGTACTTCTAATTTGTAGGTTATGTTAATTTATAGGAATAGATATTTAGTACAGGGTGTGGCAAAACCAATTAAGCAGTTTCTATCGATTACCAATCAGGCTGTGGTGGGGGTAGGCAGTCGCGCGTAGTCTGCCTTTGCTCCGTTGGCAATCCCATTTCAGTAGCCAACAAATCACTGATGCATTCTGCTCGAAAACATGCTGTTGCATTGGGGATTTCAGACCGCAGTTTGAGAAGAATTCTGCAGT
>JAGFPH010002870.1:92996-109314 GCA_018207615.1 Philaenus spumarius | reverse complement strand
ATATTATAGGATGTAAGGATGCTGAATGTTTTTTTTTTTTTTTTTTTGATAGAGTAAAGTATTTTTGCTGGACCTTCATAGTTTTCTTATGTAATAGATCAGATCAAGCTCACAAGAAGAGTAAGGCTGTAACCTACTGCATCCATGTGTATTGTACGTTGTAGTTTAATCAATCCAATATAAATATCAGTATGCATACAATGCACAATGATGTAAAATATGTTGTTGGATCCTCTGTTGTGTTGTCTATTTTATAATTTAACTTGCACTTTGGAAACCTAGTATTAATTTTTACTGCTAAATTTTGGGATTTTGGGGGGGGTTGACCCCTTAACCCTGCCCCTGGCTACGGCCTTGGTCCTGCTAAAACGAATTATCAAATAAACGAATTTCGGATAAACGAGTTTTTAGTGTAGGCTACCCTATTTGAAATAATAATTTTATTCAATTACGATAATTAAATATACCGCTTCTATCTGTTCACCAACGTCAAGCAACATCGGCCGTGGCTAGCATTTGGATGGGTGACCGCGTGGCAACACCACGAACTGTTGACATTTTAACCTGTGCTGGGAGCTATATTTTTGTTTGATTAGGCTTTTTTAAATCATGCTATATATTTGAAACGATTTCATTTGATTACAATAGTTAAATTAGGACCGAGGCACTTGAATGGGGGTAGATTGGTGGGAGCAGAGGTGTCTTAGACCCTGGCGCATGCTCAGTAGGGCCGGAGTTTTTACGAGGATGACAAGAATGTTTCATTTAATAGAGAAACAATTTTCAAGTTATAGAATTATGACCTAAATATTATATTTATTTATGTATTTAAATATGTAGGCCTATTTCAAACTGACAGGCCTAGTAAAGAATAAAGTTAGCATAATTTTAGTAGTGACAGGTTTTTTGAATTAGCCTATAATAAGTATAGTGAGCCTTTTTCGTTCAGTTTTGTTTTTGGTTATTTTTAAGACCTAAAAATAACTGTCGGTTGTGAAGAATAACTACCTGATTCAATATGTTTCAAGTTGGTTGCTATGGTAATAAATGTAAGTACGCTTTCAAGAAATTGGTTTTGGTTCAGTACGGTATAGGCCTAACATAAAATCACAACTTTATCCATCAAAATAAAAATTTTGCTTAGTCCTTTTTTCATAAAGGTGTAGAATTAATTATAACGTCAAAGCTAAGATGGGTAAACACAGTTAAATGTCCATTCATTGTAAATACATTCAATAAACATAAAACTTTGGTTTAACAGTCTAGGCCTAACCTAAAATTGTGTTGCTAATCTTTTGATCTCTGGGAGTACCGGTAAGCTTTTATAAGGCTGGGAGTGAGCCCCGTATCTTCACAATTTTAATCTTTAAAATAAAAATGTTGCTTGATCCTTTTTTTAGTGAGTGTTTTACACCTCATACAAATATACCTTCAAATTATCGTATTTGTTATCTTAAGTAGGCCTAGTTTTGCTCTACGTCGATTAGGAACCAGGTAGTCGGTGAAGACTCTTTTATATAGCCTACTAGGGGCTCCCCTCCCAGCTACTCGTGGCCATTATTGTATTCTCTGATATTTCATGGAAAGGACAATTGATTAGGACAGAGGCTCTTGGAACGGTATAGGCTGATAGGATAGCGGTGACCTATAGCCTACATAATGTAAGACAGAGATTTAAATAGACAGGCACCATTCCCCATTAATATTGAAATAAAAACACCTTTATACAGTGAAAATAGTAGTGTTAAAACAATATAAACAAAACAAAACGATAAATAACTCGCGCAGCAGACAAGAGAAAAAGTGAAAACAAAAAATTACAGTAATTTAGCAATTATTATCTATAATCTATATAATTGTAATTTAAACTAAGAATTGCTTTTACCTAACCTAAGAAAACTGTTGGTTGTAAAGAATAAGTACCCGATTATACAAATTTGTCAAGTTGGTTGCTATGGTAATAAATGTAAATATTTTCAAGAAACGTGTTTTGGTTCAGAATTATATGTTTTAAATATTGTGGTGGTGGCAACATACACACATAATTTAATCTTTCAATTTAGTCCAGCAGTCAGGTACTTTTACCTGAACACAATTCCAAAGTTAATGAAATTTTGGGGTGTTGTTTGGGGATGTATAAGGATGTAGGTAGTATACGAGTTTTCCACAAAACCTTGATTTTTTCGGACTTTTTTCGGTTTTTTGTCTATAACTCAAACATTACGCGTCTTAGGGAAAAAATATTGTAACAAAAGTAAAGTTAAAGAGCATTAAATTTTCTTCAAGATTCACTGTCGGCCAAATAGTTACCGAGGTACAGCCTTCTAAAGTTAGGCTAAATTTTGTAAAATGTAAACATTCACTAAAAAATGCATGTCTTTGGCCCCTAACTTTCGATTTTCAACATATCAGTGTATATTATGTATACCCCTTACCTATTAACACCCACCTCTCCTAGAACCCCCTTCCCCACCATTATTTATGGAGATATACCTAATAATATGCATTCTATAGGCCAAAAAGTAGTAAGTTTTTTAATCACAACACCAAACCATATTAAGAAGTAAATTGAATCAGCTGACCAATTCAAAAGTAAATTGAACTGTTCTCATTTAATTCGTTTAGCCTCTTTCACTGACATTATCCCAATTAAGTAGTGTCAGGTAGTTATAGAACGAAATCGTTACTTACTATTTATATATTTAAACTTATGTAGTACACGTATTTACATTGTAAACTAAAGGAAATAATATATGCACATAAGATAAGTGCTAATGGTCAGCCTTGATTTTTTTAACTAAATACAATACAGTGTAATACAATGTAACTTAATCAAACTATAACTTAGTCGATTTTTAACACACACACGACACCTAGCACTAACACGTACCCAGACAGCACAATCATGTGCTGAGCATGTGCTCAGTACATTCTTTAAGTATATGCGGAATGTGCCACGCATATTCTTGAATATTCCAGAATATGTCTGGCACGTGCTCAGGAAAAGTGAACGT
Organism: Philaenus spumarius; assembly: GCA_018207615.1. NCBI lineage: Eukaryota > Metazoa > Arthropoda > Insecta > Hemiptera > Aphrophoridae > Philaenus > Philaenus spumarius. Next base: position 106,300 of record JAGFPH010002870.1, on the reverse strand, counting down.
CCGCGCTCACAAAGCGCCTGGCATATGCGAGAAGAATATTCCTACAATATGCTCAGAACATGCTCAGGACATTCTGGGTACGGTTTATAACTGCAATATGAACTACGCACATTCTTAGAACATGCTAGGCATGTGCTACACTTCTATAGGACATGCTTAGTATATTTTGGGTACATTCATTATCTCAATATGATTTTTGCACATTCTACATATATGCTGGGCACATTTTACTACCTCAATCTGAGCTACACACATTCTATGCACATGCTACACTTACATAGAAGATGCCTAGCATATTCTGGGTACATTCATGATCTCAATATGAACCTTGCATATTCTTCGCACATGCTACAAATATGCATAGCATATAATCCCAATGTGATATACCTATTATACATATTCTTCACACGTGATGTGCACATGCTATACTTATGTATAGAACATGTCTAGCATATTCTGGGTAAATTCAATACCTCAATTCAACTAAGAACATTGTGCTGGTCTTAGAAACATTGTATATATATAATACAATAATTCAAAAGTTATTAATCAAAGTAAATTAGGATCTTTAGATATGAAAAAACATACATATGAGCAAATCTGCAATAATTTCACTGACTTACTTCAAGGAATTGACAAAATACTACATCCCCCTGTTATTGTTGATTTTGATGATAGGGTTATATAATAATCTAATGTGGAAACATAAAAAACTACACTTTTCTGAAACTTTCAAAACCTATTTATTATTGTCAATGTATAACAACATGTCATGTACAAAAAGAATTAAAACATGATAATTTTAATAACCAGTAGAATCATAACTTGAGAAACATCTTTGTTCTTAGGATGGTCCTAGTTTCCTGCAACAAAATATTCATTGTTTCACAAACAATAACTTAAACCAATGAAATTAACATAACTTTGAAAGAAATGCTGTATAATTCAATATTATTTAATTTTTAAAATATGAATTAAAGTATATCACGTTTCAAGCATAGTTAGCAGTATGGAGAAACCCATATGCCATGTTATTCTTACAGGCGCTCCGCTGCTAGTAGTCTGCGCGTAAAAATGTAGGCTACAAGCACTTAACCGCATTGGATATTAAAATAAAGGTTTCGGTATTGTACGCTCATAATTCAACAACCAGGAATGACAACTATAGGGCAGCTAATACTAATTATTCTATAACTGAAACTAAAGGTCATTTAAGATTTTGTATTATGGTTTAGCATGAAAATGTTCGTAAAGTTTATCGAACTTTTTATGTTATTGTCGAATTTCCAAAAGAAATGTACGGTATTATTTTTGAATTGTATGCTAATTATTATCAATCAAAATTTTGTAATATTTTTTATTGTTTACAAAAATAAAATCTGGTAAACGTGTCCTGGAAAATTTGTTTAACCAAGCAAATTTTATTGGCAGATTGCCCTTCAAATACAAGTATTATGTTAACAATTTTAGTAAATTTAGTAAATAATAAATCATTAACTGCAGTTTGAGAATGAGTTGTTTCACAAGTAAGTAAAAATTATTCACAAATTAATAATAAGTCCTTTACACACACAAAATATTTACCTTATATCGATTGTATTATAAAATTTAAACAGTTTTAATACTGTTAATTTGCAATAATTAGCTGTTTAGTAGCACTCGGCTGCTCCATTAGACCCATAATGCCAACTAAACATGAAACGTACAGTAGGAATGACCACCAAATTATTTAAAACTAATAAAATAGGTGCTACTAATAATAATGTCTGCTTGTATACCGTTACGAAGCAAAATTAACGGTTGGAGAAAGTATTTGGAATAAAATAATTATATCTTTAAAGTAAATTAAACCCGAGATTTTCAAATCAGCTGGTAGAAATTTCTGATGCAGATTTTATATCAAAACATATTATAAAATAAAGGGGAGTAAACAATATCAAAGTTATTGTGGAGTAAACATTGTTGTGAGAGAATGACAATTCTTATAAACATGAAGAAATCTTTTCTGAGAATATTACATTGAACTAGGCCTATTTATATCAAAATTTAGTAACAATAAGTATGAGATGATAATGTCCTTTAGTTATAAAGTTCTTTATTTACTAGGCCTAGGCCTATAGAACATTAATTATTTTGCTTATTTGATTAACCAGTTGTAATATTGCAAGGAACTATTCAAACAAAAGTAGATCTAGTGCAAGTCATAGCTTTTGTTATATTTAACTTATTTTTATACTTACAGCTTACAATCCTTTTTTCTTTTATTTTCTTATATGTTAGGTTAGGTTATGAGGCCGCGGACATTTTTAACTCAATGAGTTCACATGTGAGCTACATCTTGCGTAGTTTTTTCAATTGACGTAAATGTCCCAACGTGTTGTGTTGTGTATTATGTGTTATTTGTGAATGTGTTGAGTATATGTTCTCATTTAATCAATTGACAAGCATCAATGAATACAAGAAATAAATTACAAATACTGTGTAGGTTTGATAACGCATGATAAAGAGGCAAAACGGCTTAACTTATAAGAAAATAAAAGAAAAAAAGACTGTGAGCTGTAGTAAGAATAAAAATAAGTTAAATATATAGTAAAAAATAACCACTTCAATAAGGCAATCAATAACCATATAACCTTTGTACCATTCTGTATCATACAATTATTCTTATTCTGAGTTTAGCAACTAAAAAACTTACAATGAACAACAAGAAAACAAAAAAACTGAAGCACAGTGAGATCAGCACTACGACCTGCACAATTTTACTTCTGCAAAGCAAGCAGGTAGTTGCCAGCACTTTGTAATAACTTTAATTAATTTTCTGCAAAGTGTAAATTAAGTTTTAAGTATAGGCCCTAAATACTACATTTAGATCAATACAAACAAAATTAAAATTTACTTGTGGAGTACCTAGTACTACAATCAAAATAACTTGTTCTTCATTTACTATAAATTAACTTAAGTTATCCATATCAAAAGTTGAATATGCGTAACAGACATCAGTTTATGAGATTAATAGATATATTTAATTATCAACTTACATTTTTCGGCGTTCTTTCCTCTACTAAGCCCCTAACCAGCCACTGTTTTGTAGAGCCTGAAATATCTTCAACTGTGGCCTCTTCTATATGACAATATCTATAAACATATATAAACATTGATTATAATACAATTGAAAAGACACATTTTAATTATCATTTAACATAGATCTTTAAAAATTCAACTATTATTACAATTATGTTATATTTATTTATTTATTTCATTCCAACGGCAAAACCATTGCATATTGGCTACAAGTAACATGATTAAAATGATAAGTTTTAGTAATAGTCTATATATTTCATTTTTAATAAAATTTTATTATATTTTATACATATATATAGCCTATCATTTACTTAAGTTACGTCGTATAATAGGCCCTAAGATTAATCAAGTGTTTATGAAATAAGACATAAATGGCATAACAAACAATGACTAAACTGACACACTAAATGTTAGCATTAATATTATAATAGATTAAATATGATTTAGATGTATATATATAGCCTATTTATAACTTTACGAACTGGAAAAATTCAGAAACGTTGGTAAGTTTATGTTCCGGCTGTAGTTGTTATATTGTTGAAGTTAGAAATGGTTACTTTGTAAACTGATTGTAAAATAAAACAAAAATAATCACAATAATTTGAAAAAGAACTTGCTCCTCGGAAGGCTAATAGGGCACTAAATGATCGAGTTCCTACTATGTAGCCTACATATAGTGTTTGATAACCCATGTATGTGTATGTATGACAACATTTAATGAGTCAGTATATTCATGGCTTGTTCCACCTAGACAATTTAATAAAGCATACAGAGTGAAATTTCAACACTCATGGGTTAGCCATATGCATAACAAGTAGGTCTAGTTTCCTTTTGGCAATTACTACTTGTTCTTATCAAATACAATAGAATTACTGTCATGTCATGGGGTAATTTTATAAAAACTGGCTGCCTATCAAAAGTTAATAATATTATTACATTTTAAAATATTAATAGGCCCTGTATATTGTATGACTTAAAAACATACTGTGAATGGGTTAGAAATAGATATGTATTTACTCATATTTAATAAATAGATGTAAAAATAAACCGTCCAATTAGTCAATATTGATACCATACAATATCATTTCATATCAGTCAAAAAAAACACTATAAATGTTTAGTTTGCCAAACATTACAGTTTACCAACTCCTGTGTAAATTGCACATTTAGAAATAAGAAACATAATTTAGTACATCCAAAACTAATCTGACCTAACTACACTAAGTTAACTAGTCACATTAGAATAGGCTATGTTTGAAAGTCAAATGAGATATAGATTTAGGTTATAGGTTACCAAAACAATTTTAATCAAAATTTAACCATTATTGTTCAAGATTGATTCAAGAGTAAGACCTTATCATGAATGTAAATTTTAAGCTACAATTACTAAGGCAGTTAAAAATATTACTTTTGGTAGCCTGTAAAAGTTACTTCTGGGGTAAGTTAAAGACAGGAACAGCCACTTCTTTTATATACTAGGCCTATATTCTGAAAATATAAATTCACGACACATATTCATAAATGACAAAAAGTGTCTTCCCATAATATAATAAAAGTAAGTAAATTAGCACAAAATTAATTGTAGGACTAGGACCTATGGTTTGACTTTAGAACATACCTACTGTTACTAGTTGGTTTAGGCCTAGGTTAACTTTATTTTATGTATTTTTATATTTAATGAATGCGAGTAAGCTAAAATTGAACTGTTCAATTAGAATGCAATGCCCTTTGTTGATCATTATGTTTTTAACCACTTGCATGTTTTACTATGTAAAACATATACATTTCTTTGTTTATAGGGAACATCTATTAATATAGGCTAATACATATCAAAAGCTAACCTGATCTAACTTGTCAAAGTAAATCGAACACTATTTTTACCCAGTGAAATATATATTTTCAGAATCTTTTTTGGCGTAAGTTTCCTATTCGACCCTAGACTAATATTTTTGTAGACACCGACGTTGTTTTACATCCTACTGTTAAATGTTGAATACAGGTAATCATACTGTGACTAAATATTATAAGTTAGACATTTAAAAAAAATATATTATTCTTGCATTTCTGTTGCCATAGGTTAGCCTAGGGTCGAATAGTAAACTTGCGCCATATTTTTTTTACGGGTGTTTTCATCGTTACCCTAAAAGTAATGTTTATGTTATATTTTAATTATGATCTAGTATTTATTTTACAGTAAAATTTACTTACCAAATGAGTAATGACCTGATCAAGACTTGACTGTGTTTGGAGGAATCTAATGGTGCAGGACTGAAAAGCTGTCAAAGCAAGAAAAAACCAAAAAAGTTAAATAAATCATATAGTTACATTAATACCTAGTAAAAATACTGTACACATCAGTAATTTTGATAACACAATAATTATAATTTAATAAGCTAACCTACAAGACTATGCAAATATAATACAAGGGCCTGTGTATCTAGGCCTACATACATTAGTGTACCCTACACAAAAAGGTTACTATTAAAATTAAAAAAAGCATATTAAAAATGTAGGGTATACATCTTACTACCATGAACCAGAAAATTACTAATTTTATAACTCATGCACTTTAAACTTGAAGTTGAATGAACAATGTTTCCGTAATTAATTAATGGAATACAACAAAAATGAAAATTGTAGTAATGAAATTATAGAATACCACTACTTTTTGCGAAGTGGTAATATCATAAACGCTGTGTTGCAACAAAAAAAAACCGTAACTAAACTCACAGCCTCTAGTCACAGTATGTTTCCAGTCTGTAAACATATTATATTAGCCTAAGTAAGTTGGTAGCACTTCTCATTTTTCTAAACAAATTTTCAACTGATTCTAGGCCTGATTTAACAAGTTGCCTCTGAGTGGCATTCTAAAAATTTGCCTTTAGCCTAAATATTATTACTAACCTTTCACAATAAATAGGCTAATAACTACCACACTAGGTTTCATGGATTTGCTTGTATATTTATGACATTCGAAACTATGACAAATGCATGAACAAACAATTATTACAAAGTAGGCCTAGGCTACTGTACGCCTAAAGAGAAGGACCTACAGTACTTTGAAAATATAACCATCATTTAAGTTCAGTTATTATACATATGACAGTAGCATAAATATAATTTAAAACAAGTTGTACTGATTAACTGATATATAGGCCTATATATAGCCTACTTTATACACATGCAAGACCTCTAGGCCTAGAAATTTACTTTAGGTTAGGTTATGTTTATGTTATACTATTGAAAAATCAAAATAAAATGCTGTTGTTAATTACTTTCAGATAGGCATATTACAGCCAATTTTCGAGTTTACCAATAGCAATCTGAGTTTTCAAATGCAATTTTATGTTAGAAAACTCTTATGCATTCTACTAGTAAGTTACGGTTTAGAGGTTATGAAACTTATAAAGTGAATTACATAGGCTAATTATAGCCTAAACATAGGCGTAGGCTAGTTTAAAATTATGAATTCGTAAAAACAACATTAATTTTAACATCTTTCATTAAATTTATGGACATTTATTAAGTCAGAAATAGTTTAAAATAAATCCGAAATTGCAATACTGCAATGGAAGGCCTAGTGAATTATAAATGAGAATTTCTAAAGACAAATACTACTGAAATATATATTATTTTAAATTATATTTACTAAATAATTGTAAAAGTACTTACCACATAAGTGAAGAGCTGATCATACAAAAGTGATTAAATAAGAATGTCGAAAATAATCTGGCCGACAGTAGTAGTAGTAGTGTAGAGTAGAATATTATGAGACAAGACAATGTAAAGGCAAAGGATGACTCACTGCTCAGTGCTCACTGCGTTCGAACCGTTACGTGTAGAATGGGGAATGGGGAAGAATGGTTGAAATTTAACCCAAGTAACGAAGTAACGGTTATATTTTATTGGTACCCCACACCCAAATATAATATAATGTTAAAACAGCAAAGTATGTTCGTACTCTTCTAAATCAACCATCTTAGCGCTAAATATAGTTTGATTTTACAGCCTTTGTTAGTTGTAAAGAATATGTTTGTTTGTTTTTTGTTTATATTTTTGTAATGTTCTAAGAAAGTGCTTCGAATGTACTCAGCACGTTCCAAAATCATATACTGAGAATGTTCTAATCACATCCTAGACAATCTCTTAAAATGACAAAAATAGAAGTGAATTTATCATTTACCAAGCATGTGCTCAGTATATACCTAAAGTGCTCGTACATGCCTGGAATATTCGGCACTTTGACAGTATGTTCGTAGTACATACTGTGCTGTCTGGGTAGAAACACAAAATAATCCAACTTTCGACACTTCAAAATTAAATTACAATTATTTCCCGACATTTTAGACCCATAGTTCCCACCTCAAAACAGATTAAAAATAGCATATCTCTATCCAAGAAAATTATAATATCAACCCGGTCCGAAGTTTAGAAACAAATATTTACGTTAGCAATCAGAAAATGATAGGCCGAGTAATACTACACTATAGCAAAAAGCTCTAGAATAAATAATTATAATACGAAAAAATCAAGTTTTAAATAGAAAAAACAAATATGGCCTATTGAAAGAACCACCTGTTATTTTATGCAGTAGGTTGCTATGGCAATGAATATAAAAATGTTAAAAGAAACGAAATAAGAATTTACATACTTATAACAAATTCCAATTAATTAAGTGAAAAACAAGTTGAATTTCGATACTTTATAAACAAATTTTCCGAATTTCGACTACAGGTAGGCTATACGTTACATATAAATATCTTGGTAAAAGTATGCAACCACCATAATATTGTGGTTACGAATCTTTAACTTAACTACTATCCTTCGTCCGATAGTTTTGACAGTTACACCATCCGATAAAGAATTAAAAGGGCTACAAAAAAGGTGTCTTGAAATGTTTTGTAAAAATGTACGGTTCTTGGGTAATTTAGGTTTGAAATGTTCAAACCGTCACTTTTTTTTAAACATATGATTGGATATAATCTCTTATTTTAAAATATATCATTGTTAGGTTCAACTTCATTCCAAGTTTGAACTCAATCGGTCAAACTGTTCTCTAGATAGGAATTATTTTGTAAAAACACATACACAGACAGTCAGACGAAAAAGTACTCACTGTAGACCCTCGATATGTGTGAAATATGTGTGTCTTGATCCCAGGAGCAAATCCATTAAAACGGGGCCAGAGAGTTCGGGGACATCCTGTATGTTACTATGCCAAGTTGCATTGTGAAACCTGTGACTGTGGCACACGGACACACAAACTATCCTATAATAGTTCAATATAACACTTTGTTCATATAGCAAAGTTGACATAGGTTATTAAAAAAACACATTTTGAAGAAATTAAAACGTCAAAATTTGTATACAGTATTTTTAAACTGAATGTCGGGTTGGTACATTGTACGGTTCGGCAACGCTGCATTGCTCACTTCTATAGCAGTACGTGTAGAACTTGTCTAGGCTTAAGTTAGGCTTAGCTCTGGCAACGCTGTATCGACTCTTTATCTTGTTCCGTTGTCAACTAGACAAGACAGCCAAGCCGACCAGAGAGTTGGATATTTTATTTCAATACTTTTATGAATTCTAATTTAAATAAATGAAATTATTTTTTAGAAGTAGCTGTTTGATGTGGTTTTTTTCAAATGAGCATGAATTACTGAAAAATGTTATAGTTTATTCAAATAAAGTGGTTAAAAACTAAGTAAAGCGTGCATGTCACGCACACGGGTAAGGAAATCAGAAATAACTGGATGTAAATAAAAGAAATAAATTAACGAGTTTGTGTTAATTGGGGGTTGATCATCTGAGCAAAATTGTTAAATGAATAGTTGTAATTTTTTCTAGAAAACATATTACGATTATGTTGTTGTGGAATTTAATGATATTGGTAGGTAACTCCAATATATCATACCGGGAAGCAGAGTGACCGAGTGGTTAAAGGTGCTCGTCCCGTCTAGTTTCTTGCACTATACTCTGCTCCCCCGCCTGCAATACTATATCCTAAAAGATCGATTCAATTCACTGTATCACATAGTTAAATAATTGTACTTACGTTTACTAAATGAATGCAATAGGCTAATTTATTAGATCGGCTACATTTTGTTTGAACTTACACGAACGATAAAATAAATCTGTTTTGGACGTAGTTAAAAAGCAAGCTAACCCGCGTATATTCTAAAAATCAAAACTTAAACAATGTTTACTACAAATTTGGCGGAGGGGGCAAAGTTTGTCACCTGAAACCAGTGGCGCACCGACGGGGTTGGACGAACGGGACCTGTCTCCCCCCCCCCCCCTAGAAGGTCTTTTTAGTAATGTGGATTGTATTTTAAACTAATCGATCGTTGAATACGTAGTCGATATTCAATTAAAAATTACATTATTTATGATAAAGTTCGTGATGTGATCACAAAAAAATAATCTTTCTTTTTGAAATAAATATGGTTCTTACTCTAGGCAGTCATGATTTTCTTACAGTGATGTTTGAGTCTCGGCGGTCTGGTTCATGAGTTGATGGTGGTGTTAAATTCCCAAGTTATACGGGATGTTGAAAGCGCGATGTTGGAAACGTTGGTCCCGTGTTATACACAGCGTTTTTGAAGCTTAGTCAATGTTGCATCCTTCACTTCCAAAATGGAAACGATTCAGTCATTCTGTCTAGGTGTTTTACAAATAATAGAAACATATGAGGAATTGTGTATCAGGAGGGCTAGACGGTGGGGTACACACACACCCAGTGCTTTCAAATATACATTTAAGTTACACATGTGTCGGAAGGACTTGCGCGTGAAATTTGTGTGTTCACTTATTCAAGGTGTTTTGTTTTTGAAAAAGTATACTAAGTAAAAATGAAACTATAAATAGCTAAAATACAATATTAAACTTCCAATACATTTGTTATTGAAATGTTTTGAATTAAATGGATAACCAATAAATTATATAGGTCTATATAAATGTAATAAAAAAACTTACCTAATATACTTACAATCTAAACCTAAACTTACAATACATTATATACAAACAGTATTTTTGCTCACACATTTACTAAAATTATATTGCAACATCCATGATACATAATCCATGCGAAGCGGTTAAAAAACCTGCGTCTGACCACTAGAGTGGCGTGCAAGCGCTCTCTTTGACGACGTCCCAAGAGCAAGCGATAAATTTAAACAAGTAATTATCCACATAATATTAAAGCTAAAGATACATACTACAAGTTTTATTTGAAACATTTTTGTGTATTTTAAATAATTTTAAAAATTTAGTTAATAAAGTAAATTTATATGCCTTGAGAAATCATTTTTTTGTGTTTGTTGTTTAATAGGTGCTTTAATATTAACTTTATCGAAAAATTTATAAGAACAAAATATGTTTACCATGGATCAAGGAACAAATGTACAAAAAATTAATTCGCTGCGATGAGTATTAACGAACTTGTAAGCAATCTTGTGAAGCTCTGCATTTGTAAACTTCAAAGGGGGTGGAGGGGGAAGCACAAGGGGGAGAGGCGGGGACTTTTGAGAAAATACACGTTTCATAAGGGTCTATCACATATTAAAAATTCAGCTTTCCCCTAATTTGTTGCGACAAAAAACCTTTATTGACTGGGCTAAAAGCCGGAGTTTAGTTATGTTAGCTTTACATTGAATACTTGCAATTTAAATACATTTACTTATTTTGTATTTTTTTTAAACTACAGAAGTAGCAGCCCATTGTTTCTTGGAATGAGATTGATTTAAAAAATCCTAATATTTATTTTAGAGTGTAAATTCATTGAAAATGTAAGACACAAATAACGTGTTTTAAAATAAACAAAAGCCTAAATCTTTCAGCATGAAAACCAGCTAAACCAAGAAAATCGGACGAGTAGAAGTAATACATAGCTGCCCAAGTATTGAAATACTTTAATAATCCATCTTCTAAATATTATTTAAAACTTTTTTTAATTATTTTGGACACTACTAACCATATCTGCAAGGGGTGACCAAAATGAAGTCGCTCCAATAAAAGATTGCCTTCGAAACGATCATTTGGTCCGGACCTTTTTGCAATTTATACTGTTAAAGCTTGTTTAGAATTCCTTCTTTCTTTGTTACTTCAACTCGCATTAAATGCCGAAGCATTGAAATTTTGTGAACGTTCTAAAAAAAAATTACCCCCAGTTTGTATGACTTTTCGGGGTCTATGGACACGATTTATGCAGTCACAAACGTCATAGAAAACTTCTTTTGGTGCCGAAAATCTTCTAATTCGATTGCGGAGAGTTGAAGAGTTTATTTTCGGCTTTCTTGCGTGATTGAGTATTTAAAATAAACTCCAGCCGAAGTCTCAAGAAAGTGTTCCATCTTTTCATCTTGTTTTAATTTTAATCTGAGCCTTTCCACGAACATTTTTTAGAATGGTGGGACATTTTTCAGAATTACTCCTCTTTTATGCTGGTATGTTTGACCTCCGGTACTGAGTACCGGGCAACCTGGTCGCTTCACGCCAAGTCCCCAGCGGAACGTGAAAGAAAGTCGAAACTGTAAATCTCGAGGCAAGCTGGTCGTAGTGTTATCAGTTATCATCTGATTCGGAATCCAGGATTCAGTCAAATCCAAAATCATCATAGAATATATAGGGTGTTCCATAAAAAATTCGAAAGTTGGCCTCCAATTTAAAATGTAAAAACTGTGCTTTAAAATAAGAACTTGTAGCCTAATAAACAGAGGGCTTTCGATAAACAACATTGCAACAATGAGAATGAACAGCTGATATTAAACATCTGTTATTAACTTCATTTTTCATGTGCGTAAAATTTGTAGTTTCGTTACTTAATTTCTCTGTATTATGGTTTTAAAACGATAACAAAAACCTTGTTGATTTAAAAAAGTTATTTGTTTGTCTAAACAATGCTTTATTAGTGTTAAGAGCAAGTTCATTGGTACAAAACGTTTCTATACAAAAATATATTCCACTCAATTAGGTTGTTTTTAAATTTGTATACCCCTCTAACGTTTAAACTGTTAGTCGTATAAAAAAAACGAAAGAACAAAAAAGTCTTAAAATAACTTGTAAAATACAAAAACCATAATACAATATAGGGTGTTCCATAAGAAATTTGAAAGAATTTATAATGTTTTAATTTCTCCAAAAACAAGAAAAGGTTCGCCATTTAAAGTTTGCTTTCAGATTTATAGTTTACAAGATACCAATGGTGGCCTATTTTAAAAAACAACCTGTATATAAAAGACACCCTATATAGTTTTGCCTAAATGACTGTATTTAATGGTTGGGGTTAAATCTTTTATTTAAGTAGTGGTACGATTAATATGTGTTATCTTTTGCTTTATTTTTCAAAAATTATTTCAGTTATTTGAGTAAATTGTTTAATTGTAGGCTCTGTACATTTACGTTTTGAAAATTAATAATTAGATACACACAATTAGATAGGCCTAGTTTGTTGTTTGTAGGCCTGAGTAATGTCCTTCGAAGAATTATTTAAACAACATTTTAAATAAATGGTACCAGAAAGTGGCACATACTTTCTCACAAACATATTTAAATTATTAACACGTTCACTGCTAAGAACGCACATGTGAGCTTGACACTGAACACTATGAGAAGCAGCTGACGCACAGTGTATTGAGGCTATTTTCAATACACAGTGCATTGCTTGCTTCACGCCAACCTCCGTGTTAGGAGTATTTTCAATACACTGTGCATTGCTTGCTTTGCACGCCAACCCCCGTATTGAGGATATTTTCAATACACAGTGCATTGCGTGCTTCACGCCAACCTCCGTATTGGGAGTATTTTCAATACACAGTGCATTGCTTGCTTCGCACGCCAACCTCCGTATTGGGAGTATTTTCAATACAAAATGCATTTCGTGCTTCGCACGCCAACCCCCGTGTGTAACCCCAACTGTGACTTCATAATTGTATTAAAGTAGGAGAGTAAGTAATAAATATTATTATTATTAGCTAAAGAGGAAACTATTCGATCGATTTCGAACAAATTTGTACCAAACATGTTAATTAGGCCTGTATAGACGCACGAAAAAAGGTTTTGACACATTTTGAAAAACAATCCCCCTTTTTGGCCAAAAACCCCAACAAAAATCAGATATTATTATTCACTAAACGAGAATTTTTTGAAAGATGTTGTTTTTTGCATACGGTAGGGTAGATTAAGGGCTACAAATAAGGCAAATTTTATCAAAATCGTTAAAGCGG
>JAGFPH010002870.1:58551-79718 GCA_018207615.1 Philaenus spumarius | reverse complement strand
CTATTTCCTTTTTAGCTAGACCAGGAGGATTATTCTGTACCCCTAAAATTGGGGCGTAAGAGAAGTAAACCGCCCCGGGCGAACGAAGACCTTGGCACGCCACCTGACTTTAACAATTATTTTTTTATATAAAAGAATGTATTTAAATAGCATGTATTATATATTATCAAATTGTTCATAACAAAAAGTCCTACAATATAAAATAAAAATATAACACTTAACCACTTTGTGTTGAAAAATTACGTCCTTACTCCTTAGAGTGTTGGAGTAATTTTTTTTTTTATATTTTGTTTTAATTTGTAGGCACATAGATGGTCTTGAAAATGTATTAATGTAAATTCCAAAATATAAAAATTGTTCTAATTTTAGTTCTGAATAAGAAATGTATCACAAAAAACTAGTTAATCTAAAACATTTACTAAAAATTTAAAAAATAACACATAATATGGTAATTTTTGAGAAAAATGTATTATACATAAGTATTTGTACATGAATAAGTATTTGTATACTATTTCATAAATAAACCATGTTGGGTCACTAATATGAGTCCACAAATGCTAAATGTCTAATATAATAATAATATAATAAGATATGTACAGTACGATTATTTTAACCGTGCCCTCGGTGGGCTAGCGGTGTAGCGGGGAGGAATTGTAAAGGCAGTTCCACAAACTTCGAATAAACAAAAATGATTGAATAATTATTCGAATAAAATTATTGAAATAAAAACTACTTGAATGAGTCATAGACTGCTTGTCTCTTGTTCGAGTATTCGAATAATAATACTGTGGTGTGGTTAAGGTAAATGCCAGACACCAAGTATGCCTACTTCCCCCCAGGCAGGAAGTTTCCGCGGAATCTAACTCCAGACATCCGTACTGAGCAAACCGTAAGTCAAACGAAAAAATGTTTCAAATAAAATATTTAATTTGGACCTTTATCTAAAACTTTCTCGCGAACATTTTGTCTCTGACCAACAAATACAAAACTTTCCAGCGGTGTGAAAATTTCATGTCATTATTAAAGAACATTGTTGTAATATTGATTTTTAAAATATGAAATAGGTTTTGTAATTGATTTTCTTTTACATCATACGAATCGTATGGTTCTTATCTGCGTATCCGTGAAAGTTTCATAATTTTACATCGCTTTTAAGTGTATTAAATGAAAGTGTTATTGAAGCTCGGTTTTCGCTGTTTCACGCCGCTCGGCTCAGTTTTCGTGGAGTAGACAGAGCGTTTTCTAACGTTATCATCCAGGTTAGTACATCGTGGCCGAGGGCACGGTTAAAAAAATCGTACTGTAAACAAACCACAGCTTACAGCTGACAATATTGTCATCTGTTACTTTTTTCTTCCAAAGATAACAAATTCGCACTGCCTACTAGATGGAGAATTCAATTTACTTTCATTCTATGGGATGGGAAAGTTTATCCGATAACTAAAATTAGCTTAGATATATCGATTTTACGAACTATCGCACTGTGCGACGAAATCAAGACCATCTACAATTACATCGATGTAATTGTAGATGGTCTTGGACGAAATGGTCTGAACAGGTCGCACGCACAGTCAGTGCGATAGTAGCAGTAGCACTTGGAGGGTTAAACGGACGAAGTAGACAAACAAGTAATACAAAAGAACTGGAGCAGACAAGACGAGATAAAAGAAGAGAAACTGTTAATGCCATTAGGAATATTCAAGATAGTGGTAAGGTTCAAGAAAATATTCTTATATGCATAGGCTCATTATTACCATACAATAGCCTTAAACAGTATGTTTAGGCCTACCTGACCTGTACTGGCATAACTTTACTATTGGACTCTAGCCTAATATTTTTGCAGACAATGACGTTGTTTTACATTCTACTGTTAAATGTTGAATACAGATAAACATACTGTGACTAAATAGGTTAGGTTAGAACCTTTCAGGTACTAGGCCTAGGCCTATTATTTTTGTTGCCATAGGATAGCAAAGAGTCGAATAGTAAAGTTGTGCCCCTGTATTCAACATTTAACAGTAGAATGTAAAACAACGTCGTTTTCTGCAAAAATATTAGGCTAGAGTCGAAAAGTAAAGTTAGGCCCTATGCTGTAGGTAAAAAATAGGCCTAGTTTGCTTTAGGCTACCTTGTATTTTTGTTGTAACATGTAGCCTATGATTGTGTTGGGACATGAAGTAGACCTATTGTACTATGTTATTTTTGTTGTAACATGTAGACCCTCCAACTGTTATTCATTTTTGCCTTAATGTTGGGTCATTTTCGGCACTTTTACAAGCATAATGAAAATAAAATGTAAAAAATCTATTTATAAAGGAAACCTTATATAATTATTCATCATTTTAATCAGAAATTACAGTTCTACAAGAATGTATAATAAAAAAATCACATACTTTGATATATGTACATGAAGTTGACATTGGAAAGTTTAAAAACTATCGTTTCACTATATTTAAAAATGTTTGCGCTCACTAAAAAATCACTAAATACAATTTTAACAAATTTTGAAGATAGCCATTTTGTTTTGTTTTTTATATTCTTTTAGAAAATATACACTTTTTTTACTAATATGAAAAATTAAAAATATTATTTATAAAAAACCGTACGGTAAACATAGGGCCTATCTCTTTTTCTGGTTCTGGAGGATAGGCTACACTCTAACCCAGAGAATAGGATTTTGCAATTAGGCCTAGTTGGAACATTTACTGGTGAAATTGGCCTGACAGGACTAGATAAAATATCATTATCTTGATTTATTTCCACACTATCAGTCATCTCTTCAAAGTTTGGAATATAAACATCATTGTTGCCAGACGAAAAGTCTTCCAAAGAAACGTCGGATGGAATATCTCTTCAGCTTCTAAGTCACTTCCACTATCACTAATATCATTATCAATTAAATAATCTATTTCACTATACCTCAATGTATCACACATAGTAAAGACAAACAAACAAAAGTAATAAAAACACGCTAATTCAACACACAAGTAAACAAGACTAGGGGAATCAGCTGTTGCATAACAAGTTGATTTTTCAAACAGCTAGCATTCTTTTTACAAACACGATATCAATGTGGCATATGCACTAATAGAAAGCCTGATATCTTCTGCATTGATCGATACTAAATACAATATGTTCGCTGAAAAATGATCTGGTACTCAGTGCATTTTACAAATCACTTACACAACGTCGATGCATCGACGTTTACCATTCGCGTGAACCGTATCAACGTTGATTTATCGACATGTAACAGTTGGAGGGTTAATACTGTGTAGTAGGCCTACTGACGAGTGTGGAGCTGAGAGTTACAGGCGCTAAGGCCGGTGCCTTGGTCGCAGCTGTAGGCCTACTAGCTATGTCACTAATATGTTTTGTGGAACTATCTACCCTCCGATTTTTTGATGACATGCAAAAATATCAGCCTAGCCTAGGGTCGAATAGTAATCTTAAGTCTGGGTAAAATCTTAGGAGTTTGCATCACCGACATGCAAATGTTAACTGTATAGGCCTATCTGTAGCTATAAGTATGACGTGTTGCGCTCGGCCAGCAAAGTAGCCTAAGGTGTAGGCCTATATTATAATTGTTATTAGCCTATTGTAATATTGTTACATTTGTGCTGTGTTAATGTGTATACCCTAAGTAAAGTTAAATTGACTATGTGGAAAGTTTAATGTGCATTGTTTAGGCCCAAATTGTGTTGCAAAAAACCTTTAAATGTTGCAATTCAATCAAAAACATGCAAACTGACTCTTATTTCAAATTTAGGATTTATTACTGTAGTAGGTCTAAATAGTATCCAAATTTCAGGTTGAAAATATGTGTAGGCCTACTGAAATGACAAAAAGATTGTTTATTATTTTTTAACCCTTAACTAACACCATACGTTTGCTAGACGGACAAGCAATTAAAAACCTGTATATTATTCCTTCCCTTTATTTTTTTTTACCTCGCGTCCCTTTACCTTCCACGTATGGTATATTCTTTTTGCTCTGAAAGTCCCGTCTTTGTATCTTATTCGGTTTTTCTCTATTGGTTTTTTTTTTTTTATAAATTGAGTAACACAGTTTTCCGTCTTTGAGACGTATCATATCTTATATTATAAAATATGATACATAGGGTGTTTCATGGGAACCCTGACAAACTTCAGGAAATGATTCTATGGGTCAAAGTAAAGAGAAAATCAAGAATAAAATTTTTCCAAAAATGCTTCGTTTACCAGATATCCGCCATTTTGTATTTTTAACAAAATAATTTATATCTAGAGGACGGTTTGATTGTTTGAGTTCAAACTTGGCATGAAGTTTAACCTAACAATGATAGGCCTATACTTCAAGAAAAATAAGTGATTACATCCAATCATGCGTTTCAAAATGGCGACTGTTCGAAAATTGCAAACCTTAATTACTCAAAAACCGTACATTTTAACAAAAAAATGTCAAGACACCTTTGTTGTAGCCCTTTTGATTAGGCCTACCTATCAGATGGTGTAATTGTCAAATCAATGGGACGAAGGATAATAGTTAAGATATGTGTAATAATTGGTTGGTTCAACCCGGCATCCTATACCAACACAGCAATATTGTATGTACATTTGCTGTCATTATCTTTAACTCTCGATAAAATTTTATAATGCAGATATGTTTTACTTGTGTTTACTAAATAATACATTGATCATGGAAGAGGGCAGAGTTATACAGCGTTGAAACCAACCCTATCACCACAAGGTCGTTATGATTCAGACGAGTACAATTAGATTTTTCTGGACATACCGAGTTAATATATTTAATTCCAATTTAGATAGTATTTATTTCAATGGCCAAGTAACAATTTTTGAGAATTGACTTTGTTTTATTCACATCGTCACTTATTTTAAGCAGGATTATTGATTTGATCATCAAATACTTGTCTTACAAATCGGAATTAAAACAATATTGTTATTTTGTACATTTAAATTTATGTATGAATGTGTTATTTCAGTACAAATTCAACGCGATTCATGGCTCTAGCACTAAGAAGTTAACACTTCCCATGTCCCCTGTGTTCATGAAGAGGGAAGCTTGCAAAAAAGTTGCAACTGAAAAATCCGATGTAAGTTACTTTTACTATTTATTTAACTTCCATTTCGATTACAGCTTAACAACTTTTGAAAAACAAACTAAAACCAAACAAGTATGTACAAAAATAGGCTACAAAATGTGCAAATTTTAATACAACTGACTCAATCAAAAATTTTAATAGGATGTTTGACGACCTCGGTCGTGTAATTTATTTGTGTCTGAAGATGGGATAAAAGTCCCGAAACGCGTCACAAATACAAAAAAAGAGGTTACTTGACAGAAAGAAAGGTAAGATATTTTGTTTTAATCAATTAGTGATCTGGATACTGAAAATGATTTCTAATTTATTTATTGCAAATTCTACAAATTTTGGAAAAAATTATATTTTTCATGAGAGATGTATCACAGTTCTTTATTCTTTCCTCTTCGTTCTTTATTTTTTCTTCTGAACATACTTTTTTTTAGGTCTTTAGAGTTTAGCATCTATCTATTGTAAAACACTTGACCTCTGCATGCTTTTTTGTGAATCAATCTTTGTTACATCAACCTCTTTCTTAGTTACTACGATCTTTTTGAGATTTCATTGTCTTTTTGTTTTCTTGGAGAGAATTTTTCCTCTAATCTTTCTCTTTTCACTTTCTTAAAGGCATGCAAAAATGCTAGCCTTCATTTTGGCATCATTGTTTTTTTTCCTACTTAATACAATGAGAAATAGTTCCTGCTTTTTTTCTCAGGTGGTATGTGAACACTCCCAATGCTGTTTTCTTGAATCCTAGGATTTTCCTTAGAAATTTTCTTTCTATTCAATCTCTGTTAGCCCTATCCTCGATAGTGTTTTTTTTGTTGCATACAAAGATTCTGGCTTAACCATTATGAACAACCAAGGGCAAGAATAATGGTTGAATGGTTATGGTGCAGTGGGCTTAACCATTCAGTACAAGAGCAACTTAGTTCTATGGAAAATATTATTTTAATACAGTTTGCAATATTTAGTTTTATATATTTATTCATTTTCTTGAAGAAAAGCACTGCTTTATTAACCCTAGAACCGGCAGAAGGTAGGGCCTACATAATGTACCGTCACTCCAACACATTTGTAACAAGTGATTGTATTAAATATTTGACCCACTAAAAATCTTTCAATCTCAAAAAGACAAACACCATTGGAAAGGTAATGTTTCAAACTTTAATTTTTGTATTTACAATTTCTTTCTAAAACATATATTTACATATGTAATCGTCGTTTTAAAATTGTAGATTTCTGTAAACCTGATACCACGCGTGGATTCGAATACAATTGTACTGTTATTTCCCACTTATTCAACGTCCCAGACCATCTACAGTAATATTTTGATCAAAATTATAAAGCTACCATGGGATTCGTCAAGATTTGATCTATCTAAAGATGCCATGCAATCAGATGTCAGTACCATACAATTTGAATGACTAAGCTTTCTGTAAACCCTTGCGATTGGACAGTTTTGAAACCAATGAAACAGCACATTTGTCAATTGAGATAACACCCACAAACCCCTATGTTTTTACAGATTTCTTTATACAATTCTGTAGAGAAAACTTGCAGCTTTCATTCGATGTGAACTAAACTGGATATAACCTGTTTTATCTTTAGTCAAAGAGCGGTGGAAAGTTCAAGGTTTTTGCAAATTACAGCGGTGGAACGGGACTGTCTAGCCAATTTGATTCTAATGGTAAATCCCAACGGATGTTTTGTTTCATTTACACGCGGAATGTTTTATTCGATTGACCTCATTTTGTTATTCAACTAAAGATATTTCAAACGCTTTAATGAACTAAGAAAAGGCAAGTATATCGTTCTTTTCTTTGATTTATTCTCTACACTTTGTTATAATAATATTTCATTTTAGGTCAAATAAAATATTGTTAAATTACGTTTTAAGCCAGGCCTACTTTTGTTAGCACCCTTGTAGTTGGAACATAAAAACTGGTGTAATCAAAATAATAAATTTGAAATTGATAAATGTTTTTATACAGTTTTATTTAGAACTAAATTACAAAACTTTTTTACATTTATGGAAAAAATTACAAAAAATGTTTATACTACTTTTTATGTAGACCTAAATTTGAACTTTTATTTTTCGTAACTGAACATTTTTTGTTTTCTTCAGCTAATAACTTTGTAAATTTTACTTCTATCATTTTTTTACTGGCATTCTTTGAACCTTTCTCTAAAAAAAAGCTACAGAACACTTTTGGATTGGTGTTCGTTTACTATTTTTGGCGAATTTTTGAAAAAATCCTTGCACACGTCAAAAAATCCATTTTCGTTAAAGCCGCCGGTTCAAGGGTTAATAGTCATCATGATGGATCAAGAGTTTAAGTACCTATTTTATCCTATCAATACAGTTGAACTAAAGTGGTTTTTTACTTTTTTTTTTTTTTTGCAAATGATCCAAAGTTCACTAAGTACAACTCATTCCAAGAAAGATTCTTAGTTTCTCTCATATAATAGTCTATATACATCATGCGAGTGCAATCAATCCATAATAATAAAATTATTGTTTTTTCTTTTTCAAAACATAAAAAATAAATAATATGCAGGCCTAAAGTTGGATTGTTCGGTTTCGAAATTTTTTTGTTTTTTGAGCTTCATAACTTTGAAAATTTCACATCAATCAATTTTTTACTGGCATATATGAATTCTTTGAACCTTTTTGTACAAAAAAATCTATGGAACACTTTGATTTGGATATAATTAGACTACTATTTGAAGAATTTTTGAAAAAATGCTTGCAAGGCTCAAAAAAATTGCATTGGCAGGGTAAATTTTAAAAAATATTTCAATTTCAATAGAAAAGTTTTAATATACTTTTAGGGCTTCCAAACAAAAGAAAACAACTAAGTCTTCGTCAACAGATGAAGCACTGGCTACTCCTGTATCTCCTCCTACACGAGTTACCAGAAGTCAAAAAAAAGTGCAGATCCTTTGGCCACCAGAAGAGAAAAAGGTTAAGCCACGGGTAGCAGCCATCAATAAGAAACGGTATGTGATATAGATTAAAATCATATATCAAGCTGAACTATTTGAATTAATACCACTAAATGTTTAGACGAAATGTAGGGACAAGAATTTTTCTGGGTGAGTACAATGTTTGGATAGCACTAAATATTTCAATGGAGAGTAATATTATACCTCTATTCATTATGGTGAGTCTTTCAACGTTTTACGTAAATACCATGCATACTTTTGTGGTACATGGATGGGAAGTAAAGCAAACGGTGGTTGACCTGATTTAAAGCGGACCGAATATGACTAGTTATCTGTTGATCGGCATTAAAGTCTGATTTATTCATTTAAAAGAAATTTGTAAAATGTTTGTCTTGTTTTAAACAGTTCCTTCCTCCACCATCGTCGTCTTCTGTTTTGGAACTAAGCGGCGCCAACACTTGTAGCGGTTAGTTGATCCATCGCACTACCGAACAATTGCAGTGAAGTCGATGTAGATAATTTGGTAGACAAGACAGGTGGCGATTTTTGTCAAAGCTGATGTTGCTCTGTAACGGTGCTTTCTGTCGTTCAATAAAATGTACGAATCGACTTAATTACAAGCCATCTTATTTGTTGTTTAAAAATAAAAACGATTATAGTTTTCATAAGGTTAAAAAATAAGGTTAAACAATTCAATGTATGGTAGGACCCACCTTATATAAAAATATATTGAATAGACTGGTAGTATTAATCATGGACTTAAATTTTAGTGAATGCGTTATATGATTTGCACACAAAGAATACTTGAGAGAACGTCATGGCCACTAAGTGTGTGATAGCTTACAAAACTGAAAATTTTGTGGGGTAAAATTATCCCGATTATTAACAATTATTTATTAAAACATAATAAATAAAACAGAATTTTTATTTCATTTTTGTAACAGTTATCATAGTCAAACAATGATGTTAACATTCCTTGTAATAAAAAAAAAAATCCTGCAATTACAGTTTATGCTGCAAACAACCACATTAGTAATTTGTCTGTTACGAGTACAAATAATGGCAATGTGCGGATGGTTTTAAATGGCCATAATTCGGTTAATTTCTACCTGATTTGTCCTGACATTTACAGAAAAAAAATGAAAAAAAAAAAAAATTTATAAAATGGGTAGTTTTTAAAATATTAAGTCAAGGCTATTTAGTACTAAATGACAAAACTTTGAGAAAAAAATTACAAAAAATGTTTACTACTTTTTATGTAGGCCTAAAGTTTAAATTTTTCCTTTCGTTACTGAACATTTTTTGTTTCTTGAGCTAATAACTTTGTAAATTGTACTCAATCAATTTTTTTACTGGCATATATGAATTTTTTGAACCTTTCTCTACAAGCTATGGAACACTTTTGGATTGGTTTATAATTACTATATTTGGCCAATTGTTGAACATATGCTTGCACGCGCACCGAATTGGCTTGGCATTGCAAAAAATTAGCATGGACAGTTTAAGGTTAAGAGAAACTGAATTAGGCTAAATTCATATGAATCTGTGTTATGACACAATATTTACTCAATAGTTTTAATATTAATTTTGCAGTTCTTCTGCAAGCCCATTCCTACTTTTTCGTTAAACTTTTGCTAGGGAATGAATAGAATTTGATCTTGGAATCTTTCAATTTGTAAGAATTATTGCAGCCATAAACATCGCAAATATTTTCAGGCATTTTAGTGTTTATGTGGTTCATTTTTTGTGCTATAACCGACCAAGGTGAAAGGCGGGAATTCTTTAAGTCGGCCGTGCCTTCAGAGTCACGTTAGATACAAGAAGATGCGATTGCACAGATCTTCTTGAATAAAATGTGAATGTAACACTTGTGTGCCATCACAATTCTCTTAAAAAAGTTGTGCTAACATAGAGTCTAGATAGAATTGGCTGCAATTATAGCATTGTCATCTATGTGTGGCCAGAACTGTGTGTTTTTGTAGACCTATGTTAGAACTTTTTTGGAATCATAGATGTTATGTTGCAAAAATGGTGTGGAAGACTGTGATATTGAGACTTATTTATATAAATTCGTTGCAATGCAGGTTTATGTAATTATAAAAGTATAAAATAAAATATTGTGTTTTTAGAAACAGGTATACTACATTCACACCTATAGATTCCCTCTCTCTTTTTCACACCAGTATAACTTGTTAGATGACTAATTATTAACTTCCCGCTACCAATAAAGGGAAGTTATTGATTTCGGTCCGATTTTCGAAAGTCGAGTTTTCATTAAATCTCCATGTTTTGAGGTCCCAGGAAGCCATTCTGACTATTCCCGCCGAGATGTCCGATCGTGTGTGTGGGAGTCTAGCAATATTTGTGGCAGCAATATTGGCAATGAGAATCCCGTGCTATGGCGCCGGTTCCAATTGTGGCAGCATTACGATGGGTGCCACAATTTAATCACCATATTGTGGCTACTTAAAAGTCTAACTAATCATTTTAAATACATTTGAAAAACGTCGCCAAAATCATTGTAAGACATTCGTGATCGAAGGAGGGTATTATCTGGAACTCGTACAATGTTTTTGGTGACGCGTTGACAGAGCGCTCTGCCGGCCGTCACAAGAGTTAAACTTTATGTTGGCCGTGTTGCCAGGTTTCTCGTGCGCATAAATATTCCTTCATCATTTTTGGTTTAATTGCAATCCAATAAGGTAGAGAGGCGGTTCTCATGTGCTCGCGTTTAAGAACGTAAGAGCTACCAGTGCAGTATGTCTTCAAGAAAAAAGAAAATATTAGCCTTAGCTAAAGGTAAAGCTATTAACAATCCTTTACCTATAGAAAGGAAAAAAAACGGAAGAAAGTGGAAAAACAACAAACTCAAGGTAAGCTGTTAGATTAATTATTGTGCGTAGAGGACTTATTATTAAATTTAATATAGGTTATGTAATATTGATAGTCGTCCTTATCGGCACTAGCCTATAGGTTAACCGCGCATTTACAATAAATTACTATTCATAACTGGACTTATTATTTCAATATTACCCATTTTAAATTTTTGTCATAAACCATAAACCTACCTATTTAAATTTTCTGAATGAAATAATCCAGCTTACGTTAATAATTAGGCTAAATTGTAATATACCAGTAGGAAAAACCTACAGTAATCTAATTATTTGTTTGGTAATAGTTTATTCCACCACACTAAGATAAATTAATATAGGCCTACAATCATTGTCAATTAATTGTTTGTAGGCTACTTTGTATAGGTGATTTATTCCCTGGAAAACTTATTAATCCAAACCCTTGACTTAATACTAAATTTAATAGGCTAGTGAACAGTCCAGATTCTGATCGCGGCAAAACTAATTAAGATTGCAAAAATATTATGGTTCACTTAGCCTAAATATGATGGGTCTAGATTACAAATAATTTTTTTAAATGAGACATCGTAATATTTACATCGTATTTTAGTAAACAATTTTAATTATACTAACCTAGGCTAACCTCTTCTTTTGGCACTATGTCAAATATTAATAATTATTATTTCTTTGCAATTTGGACATTATCATATTCAGGTGGCTTACCTATAATGTTTTTGGTGTTGACAAAGGTATCAACTTATTATTTAGTACGTTAAATAAATTCGGCAAAATATTAGATGATATTTCAACAGGTGTGGTATTCTAAACATTTTCCTAACCTTACCTATAGATTGCCCAGATAAAATGAATACATAGGCGCAAGTTTACTATTCGACCCTAGGCTAACCTATGGTAACGGAAATGCAAGAATAATAAAAAACACCTAAAAGGTTCTAACCAATAGTAATTTCACAGTATGTTTACCTGTATTAAACATTTAACAGTAGAATGTAAAACAACATTGTCTGCAAAAATATTAGGCTAGGGTCGAATAGTAAACTTACGCCGAATACATATATTATTTACCCACTTCAGTTATTGTTTCTTAGTTATTCAGTATTAGACTGACTTATATTTCAATCACTCATATTATAACAAAGCATACAGATGATGGTCTCTAAAATTATTGTGTCTTTAGTGAAGATTACTTGAAATTTAATTTTTGCCTAGATTTTGTGTAGCTCTCAGTACTAGAATTTACAAAATGACCTAGGCCTATTTCTAAGATTTATGAATCCATACTTGGTATATGCATGTCATATGGATGGATAAATGGTTTTCTGGTTTCAACGGTATAAGTTTACTATTTGACTCTAGCCTAATATTTTTGCAAACAACAACGTTCTTTTACATTCTACTGTTAAATGTTGAATACAGGTACACATACTGGGACTAAATACTATAGGTTAGAACCTTTTAGGTTTTTTTTATTATTCTTGTATTCCTGTTGCCGTAGGTTAGCCTAGGGTCGAATAATACTTAAACTTGCACCGTGTCAGCGAATATTAAGATTATCTACGAAGAATAATTATAGTTTATTAGTATAAGTTTGCCACTAAAAGATATATTTAATTTCAATAGACCAGAATAAGTAGCAGATTAAGGATATTTAAAAGTTTAAGCAACTGTAAAATAGTTTATGGTTCAAGGTCAAACCTGCACATAATCAACTTAAGTTAATAGGCCTAAGCCTAAGACCTTATGTTTTGAATGAATAGAATCTCAAAGAGTTTACATTAAGTAGAAGAGTAAGTTTATAAACTGAAATTAGTTACACATATTAATATAAAAAATAATACCGGTAAGTGTAGGCCTAGAGTTTATAATAGGCATTCCATATACATCTCTACCTCCATAAAAAGCATTGGCTCAATTCCCCTCATAATAAACGGTATCAGTTAACTGACACAAACTTTCTCCCAACTTACTGTAGTCAAAATAATATTGTTTTTAATCATTTTATTTATTACTTTTTAGAACAAAACAAAAAAATAATATTCTACCTACGTCAATCGTATAAAAAAGTTATTGTCCCAGGCGGGATTCGATCGCGCGACCTTTGAATTACTGGCCGTCCTCGCTACCGTTGTGGTACCCCGTGCGGCCGTCGCTGTGATGCTAGATTGACAACATAAACTTGTTTATTTTTTAACATTTCCCCATAATTATGAAACGCCGAAGTTTTGATAAAAGCGGGTGGTGTCATTTTGTTTGGCATTTTAAGCACTATAAATACTGAAAATTTGATCAAAATCGTTAGAGCCGTTTTTGAGAAAATTGCATTTTTGTCGTTTTTATTGGTTTTTTGGGGTAAATTACCCTTAAAAATTAAAAATTCCAAAAAATGAAAAAACGCCTGGAGATATTAGGGTTTAGTACCTACATACCAAATTTCATGAAAATCGGACCAATAGTGTCCCCTCTGGTCGTGTATACATACTGACACACTGACAGACAGACACCACGTTAAAAACACTTTTTTGGGTTCAGGGAGCACCAAAACAAAAAATTCCACTAAAAATATTTTTGGGTTCAGGGAGCACCAACACAGATAATTGCACTAAACAATTTTTTGGGGTTCTGGGAGCACCAAAACAGATAATTCAACTGAAAATTCAAATTCGAACATTTTTACGAAAACAATACTTTCTCCATATACTACGTATAGGGTGGAGAAAGTAAAAATGAATAAATACCAGTCAAATTTACAAAATTCTGATGCTGTTTGTTCGTTTTCAGTAGCCTATTTTTTATTAGGCCTACATTTAAATTAAAATTCAACTTATTAGGCCTATATACCATTAACAAGTCCACAAAACACTCTGACCGACCCCTCAAATTTTGTTGGTAAAAAGTACGGTACCTGCAATTTTGATTTTGGCCTTGTTTTCTGCTGAATTTGTACTAAAATTGCCAAATTATTTATTTTTATAAGTTTTAGATACCCATTCTTGGTAGGTAGACATTCTATGTGGACAAGTTTCATGGCTATTTGAAAAAAATTCCAAAAATGATTTTGAAATATGAAGTTTTTTTAGATAAAATCTTATAATTTCAGGATAATTTCACACATTTTTTTTATTACATGTATATACAGTGTTTGATTATGAGTAATGAATGATGTTTATTTGGTGTTACGTATGCTAGCAGAATACTTAGCCCTACTAATTTTTTTGGATGGGTTTTTGTGTATGGGCTTAAAAGTGTAAAATATAATGTTAA
Organism: Philaenus spumarius; assembly: GCA_018207615.1. Classification (NCBI taxonomy): domain Eukaryota; kingdom Metazoa; phylum Arthropoda; class Insecta; order Hemiptera; family Aphrophoridae; genus Philaenus; species Philaenus spumarius. Next base: position 65,558 of record JAGFPH010002870.1, on the reverse strand, counting down.
AAATGCCTACATTTTATAAAAATAATGTTAGAAATAATGTTTAGCTTCCACGATTGTAAATGGTAAAATGAAAGTTAGGTGTTTGTAAAGATTACTTGATGTTTGATTATTCTTTATTTTAAAACAAAATTAGATCCTTGCACTCCAACCTCCATGCTTGCTTCACTTACTATTTGTGAGTGAAATAATTACCATAATCGTAATCTAAATTTTAGGTAGACCATGTGACCTATATATTAACAGATGTAATTTAATAATACATGTACAAAAAAACCTGCACATGAAATAAATTAGTTTATAACTAGGGGAGACCCCTGCGTGCTCCGCATGCCAACCCCCGATGGAACCTTCTAAAAAGATATGTTATGTTTTACTTATAATAAAGGTGTAGGATTAATAATAACCTCAAAACTAAGATGATAAATAATGTTAAATGTTCAAATCAAATTATTTCGTATATTTTATAACAACAGTTATAATAAAAGTAAGGCTCAGGTGTAGGCCTACACTTAATCAAAAGCTTTACCGAAAAGTTACTATCAATTACCGTATATTATCAATAAATAGGCCTACTATAATATGTCTTATTTATTTGTAAGTAGGATGTAACATAGTTTTTTCTTATTTTTAAATTCCTGAAAGCAAGTTTTTATTGGTTTGTGTGTGTTGAAACATGTGTTGGTTGAGCCTAGGCCTAACTTAAAATATTATTTTGTACTAAAATCTGCATATCCGAATCAACTGTTATTTTAATCAATTGGTTGCTATGGCAATGAATGTAAATACATTCAAGAAGGTGTTTTTTCAGTCTAGGCCTAACCTAAAATTATGTTTAATTTAAGTTACTTTTTTGTAAAAAAAAGTTCAAAGAAGTTTAGAAAAAAACATTAAGCTCAAAATTAGCTATTATTGAGTTACAGAATTTGTATTATAAAATGTGTAAATAAAACTCACATTACGTCTTATCAGTTATGTTTTTGTTTTTAATTACAGAAACAAAAAGCAAACCAGTCTAAGCCTGAACTGACAGATAATCAAATAGAACACGGATTAATTTCAGAAGAGACTACTGAGGCAGAAAAAGAAAGTGTAGATATCGTTTCAGTTTCAAAAGAATCAGATGAAGAGAGGCTCAGAAACAATATTTTTGGAGATAGCCACGAGGAGAATCATAAGTCCGCACATTGTCATGAAGAAGAAGAATTATGTAAAGACATTGTTCCATTATCAGATGTAGTTAAGAAAAAGAAGTTTAAGAGATTGAAGTCATTTATTTCAGAAGGACTAGTGAGGCAGAAAAAGAAATCTCGTTCAGCGTTTTTCCAGAAAACTGGTTTGCCTTCCCTTTATCAATTGCCAGCAATATTCTGCTAACCTTCGTTAGTTCTACGGCAGACTCATGAAGTCTATAAAACTCGGTGGACTCTTAAGTCATGTCCCATATGTTTGGCTAGCCAATCTGTCTCATTTTCATTGAGGTTAAAAATTTGGGATACTGTTGCTACATATTTTCTTAGTTTCGTCCCAGTAATTCTTTCTACAGAAGTTAGTCCTGCGTTATCACACATTTTTTTAAACAGTCATGACCTTTTTTTTTTTGCCCGAATACAAATTATAAAAATTGTATGAACTTAAAATTATTGAAATATTATTTTAAATACAATGACAAATAAATGTCAGAAAAAAAGAATATGAAGTCCGAATATTATTAGCTCTAATTTCATAAAACGCAATTTAATATAGCGTATTTATTTAGTGTATGCCCGCGAAAAACCCTATACTCCCAAGAACAATAAATTTTTCTTATTTCTATCAAATACAGGCGTTAAAATTAAATTTTAATTTTAATTACAACCGCTAGGTCCGCGAAAAGGTTATTTAAATGACACTTGTAAAATTCGGAAAAAGTGGAAATTAAATGTCGCTATTTGCGGGAATGAATAACAAGTCAAACAAAGGCACTTCGTCGGGACTCCCACAGAAAACATAAATCACGGATAACTTTTAATCTCAAAAATGTTCAAAAGGTTTTACCCGAACTAAAATAAATAGAATTAGTATAGTAAAATAATTACGCCAACAAAGCAAAACTTAGAATCAAGACGTCTCTGCAGAATGGAGACGGTCTTGACCAAATATGTCTTATTATGCTTACATACTGCGTAGTGCGTATCTATGATACATTACTGCTCTTAGCGCATGCGCATTATAAAAAGGGATGTTTTTTTCGTATCACTTCTCACTCTCACGTTCTCACAGATTCCGTGCGTCTAATATGCAAAAGACGTTGTAAACCAAATAAAAAGTTTTAATAATGTCGATAGTAACTCAAATTGAGTAAATTTAATAAATAACATAAAGAACATTTGTTTTTTTTATGTAAAATACATTAAATATTCTTTTATCAAAAATAACCGCTGAAAATAACGAGTATCCGTAAGACCGTAAAACATCAACGGAATCCGTAAATCTTACGGATAAACCGTAAAAGTTGGCAGGTAGAAACGCCCTATAATATAATATGCAAACGCCCTTGAATGTATGCCCTATAATAAAATACAAATCTCAATAATAGACGACAAAAATTCGATAGACAATAACCTAAAATGGCTAACGCACAACTTACCTTTAATTGGTTCTTAAATTGGAGGCAGAAGTTGCTGAAGCCTTTATTGTTTTAAATTTTGGTAAACACAATACGCATTTAAATGTTAAACTATTTCCCTCCCTTGTTATTTGTTCATAAAAGTTTGAAATGCCTGGCCACAATAATGACATAATAAAATTAAAATTAAAAAGTACAAAATTTAAATACTTCTACACTAAACCTAACTCACTTTTAAAAATCACTAACTCACTAAATAAAATCTAAACTGTGAATCACTACAACAGGGCAAAACAACTAAAAAACTTATACAAAATTAACAAAACTATCCAACTGTAATGCCAAGCGTATACCCGAGGGCTAATTGAATGACGCTGATGGGCGTGTTGACGGAGTTGTTTTGTTTGTTTACGTTACCTTTAGGTACTCTTTACCGTTAAGTTCTACCTTTCTTTAGGCACCCCATCCCTTCCGGTCGGCCAATAAGCAATAAATAACCTAAACTAAGGAATATTGAATGTTGTCTCGCCAGGCCCACCCACCTTGCCGGCATTTCCATTGTGACGAATCTTTCCGGGCGTCCGCCAAATTAACTGAAGTTAGTTTTAATCGTTAACCAATATTTTAACGATTAAGAGTTAAAAGTTAATCAGTTTTAAAAGTAACGATTAAGTTAAAAGTTACCCATATTTTTAACCATTAATTTTAATCGTTAATCCCAAGTCTGTTCACCTGCCGATCGGGACTCATATGTCCTTTATCAATAACTATGCTACATTCTTTGTCTTCACTTACAGCATTGCATGTTTCGTTGTTCCATTACATTTGTTGGCCTACTTCTACTGTATAACTTATTGTGACGTTTGTAGATTTTAATCGCAAACAAAAATAATTTATTATTAAAAAAATAAGATTGGTGGTTATCGGGAGTTTACTGTGCGAATAATCGTTAACGTTATGGATGACTTATTTTGCAAAAACACTAAGGGTATTGAGCATTTGCGTAAAGACGAAAGTAGAAGAGTTAATAAGTAATTCAGCAAATGTTTTTTTCCCACGCCGCTTTGTGAATTTTATATTTCCTACAAGTGGCCGAACATCACAATACTGGGTGGGTGTTATATAATTCAAATACTGTATTAAGTAATCATTGCAAAGAGCAGCAGTATGCAAACGACCTATAAAGCTAAAAGTTGTTCTTCATTACAGAAATGCGTAATTTATTAAAATTATTACTGAACTCGAACATAACTGTTGGGTGATTATTCCTGCCCACGGTTCACTGTGGCTTGAAATTTTGCCGGCATAAAGTGAACTGTGGGTCCAGCGTTAGGCTTATTTCACACCTACCCGGTTATTGGATAACCGACATGTAGCCGACGCCTATATGAAAGTGGATCTTTTTCACACTTAGGCCTCTGGCCACGATTCGAGCGACTCGAGCGGAAAATCAAATTTTCTATAAGCATTAGGTTATATGTGAATAGTGAGTAGGTGGCTATGATGCGAGCGACAAGCGATAAGCGACTACAAGATTTGACGCAGATGTCGCCGCTGGGGCTTGACAGAAACTTTCCACTGTCGCTCAAATCGCTCTCCATCAGTTTTGTGAAACATGTCTGAGAAGGCGGATGATTTTGTGCGTATTCCCATACCAGTGAAAAAACCAAGAATAGAACATAAGCTTACAGGTGTACGCCTACTTACAGAAATTTTAATTAGTGAGGTCCAGAGTAGGCCTAGTTTGTGGAAAAAACTCTACAGTAACTCTAAAAACTGTGGAATGAGGTTTAGGTGGAGCCGCCGATAACTTATCAGGTAATTAACGTACATTTTAATAGAAAATCAATTATTAACAATTTTACTAACGTTCTTGTAGGCCTCGGATGGTTAAGTAAAGGAAGGATGTAATTAATTGTTATGTATTCAGAAGAAAATTTTTGTTCATTTAGTTAACCCTACAAGCGGCAGACAACACTGTAGAGATTTGTCCCATTGGCCAACTTGTTAGATATTGTTATTCCAATGGAATTTGTTTTCAAAATATTAAAGTACATTAATACTATGACATTTCCTTATCAAATAAATAACCTTTTCATCCGTCATGATGTTTGTAATGGTATGTACTGTATGTTACAAGACAAATGCATTTGGTCGTCAGGTGGACACAACCCAAAGACAACATTTTAATAATTCTAGATAAGGTAAACATTGATTTAAGCTGTGGAGGACGCTGATATCCTAATTATTACAACAGCTCTTATGTTGAACCTATAAATGAATATACGACAATTTTCAATTTAGCGCTCCAGCCTCAGCGCTAAAAATTAGCCGGAGAAAAAAAGCTATAGATTGAAATTTGTAGGAAATTAGATGTACTTTCTTTTTATATAGGGAGGTTGTTATTTACTAAAAATTGATAGATTTTGAGGTATAAGCAAAAAAACAGTCAAAACATGAGATTTTTATGTTTTTGAATTTTTTTCAATGTTGCGTCATGAAATTTTGTAGGCAAATCTCGGATTCAGCACTCCAAAAACATATAAAATGAAAAACCAAAACTACCCCAAAACTTTCCTGCGAAAAACACAATTTCACTGCATTATAACTGACATGTAGCCCGTGCCGGATTTGTTTGTTTGGATTCTGTCCTTATAAAGGTGGGGTTTGCCTAGTAATCCAGTCAGTTGTGGATGATTTTCTAACACAATGGCCATTAATTACGGTTTATTTGAATTATTATTTACAATTAATTTTATAACAATCTTTCAATAGGTAATACAATTGTGGCCTAACAATATAATATTTACCTAGTTTTAATAATGTTGTACTATATATATAGGAAATTTTATCAGGAATCTAAATCTATACATTTTTCTTACGGAAAATTAAATTTATGTACAGTACCGATCTACTTGAAATTTTATATACACCTTTAGTGTATATTAAATTTTCATAAAGATTGGATAGTAAATATTGAAGTTATAAGCATATAACCGTTTAGCTGAAAATTGGAAAAAGATTTATCAACTTTGATTCGCTATGAATATTTGTAATTATACATTTACGTATATACAAATATCACGTCTTATTCGTAATTTAATTGTGAATCTGAATCTACTTTGAAATTTAAAATCGGATTAATACATCTTGAGATATAGTCGATTTACCAAAATCTTGTAACGCATAGAAGCGAAAAAGTTTAATTTGAACTGTTTTTAGGGTGGATGTTTAAATTTTAAAACGTCAATAACTTTTTAACCTATAGAGATATTTTATATTTCTAAAAAATATTCTGTGTATAATTAGTTGTTCTATTACGTGTGATAATTTCATAATAATACAATATTATTTGTAAATTATATTCCACTTTATGTATTTTGGAATGTGCAATTTTCGGGGTCAATTTGATCAGAGCGTCGCGAGGACGGTCGGATTTTGAAAATTCATAAAAAAATAACTTGTAAAATTTCCACAATCAACTCAATATTGAGATATAAGTGATTTTATAAAACGATATAACAAATTTGTAACTCTTCGGTACATTTTTCTTAAGGAAACATATATTTATGTACCGATACATTTGAAATTTTATATACACCTTTAGTATGTATATTAAAAGAACATGTTAAATTTTAATAAAGATCGGATATTAAATATTAAAGTTATAAGCATATAACCGTTTAGCGGTAAATCGGAAAAAAATATCAACTTTGATTCGCTATAAATATTGTAATTATAAATATCCCCATCCCCCCATATACATAACAATCTTTCAATAGGTAATAAATTTGTGGCCTATCATTATAATACCGGTATTTACCTAGTTTTAATAATGTTGTACTATATATAGAAAATTTTATCAGGAATCCAAATCTGTTTTAATATTTTACAATCCGATCAATAACAAATAAGATATAAGTATTTTTCTAACATAATGTCCGTTTTTAAGCTTAGTTTTAAAATAATATTTCAGTCTATGATTGTCAATAATAAAAATTCGTTGGTTATTCAAACATATAACCAAAAATTAATAATATTATCAAAACATTTTTTTTAAAGGATTTTCAATCTGTTGTAATATTTAAAATTGAATGAATTCATGGGTTATGCATGTTTTTTTAACACAATACAGTATCCATTATTTACAGGTCATTTATAATAATATTTCAGTGCGTAATAAAATTGTGGCCTAAAGGCCTATATATAAACATCACATGCAATTAAAAAAAGTACAGTATTTTAGATCCGAATTCCATGGCTCAAAAACGCACAGTGAGTTTTGCCCAAATTGATTTTTTAGATTACGTAATTTGTTAGCTACGCTCTAATAAACAAATCCCATTTATGCCAGCTTGTTACTCATAATTCCCGAACAAACATAAAAATTACGAAACAGGTT